>WTSP01021669.1:0-58942 GCA_025331215.1 Actenoides lindsayi | reverse complement strand
ATTAATGTTTACAAATATCTGAAGGGTGGGTGTCAAGTAGAAGGGGCCAGTCTCTTGTCAGTGGTGCCCTGTGATAGGACAAGAGGCAATGATCACAAACTGGGACACAGGAAGTTCCACCTCAACATGAGGAAAAACTTTTTTACTGTGAGGGTGAAGGAGCACTGGAACAGGCTGCCCATGGAGGATGTGGAGTCTCCTTCTCTAGGGACTTTCAAAACCCACCTGGATCTGTTCCTGTGTGGCCTGCCCTGGTGATCCTGCTCTGTCAGGGGGGTTCGACTGAATGATCTCCAGAGGTCCCTTCCAACCCCTACCATTCTATGATTCTATGATTCAGCCTTAATAACTTGGCTACTTTTCACAAACTTGTAACCGAGTTTGTAAATGCAGAGCTCCAACACCCCAGTCTTAGTAGGAGTAGCAGGATCTTGGTGGGACATCTGCACTTTGAAGGAAACTGTGCCACTAATCAAGTTTCTCCTAGATACTGGACCTTAACATAAAATGTCTGGCACAACGTTAATCCACGCTACACTGCACAACCAGCCTTTTCCTTGTGGGGAAAGGTTATGAATCGAAATGATGACAGGACTTATACACTCTCAGGTTTCATCACTGCTCAATGTATGCTTTATAATGTGGCTAACTATGTGAAATGAACAAAGTGGAGAACGGAGCAGTGCAAACGCACCCCAGGACAAAGGAGGGCAAGATGGTGCACAGGTGGACAGTTGGGAAAGAAATGAGTTTAACCTTTTGTTCCTGCAGGCATAGCATTCACAGTTGCTCAGGAAATATTGCCAAGGAGATCTAAAATCCTTTCTTCAGTTCTGACATTCAGTTAGGACTGTCACAAGACTAAGAAATAGAAATACTACCCCATCTCCAGACACAAAGGAGAGAGCTGCCCCAGCTTTAGAAGGGCCATTTCCCTCTTCTCAGAGGGATGGGGCAGAGAGACCCACACAATACCTACATGGGGCTTTTGGCAGGGAGCAAGGAGGAGGATGAGCCACTGCCAGACAAGGAGCAAAGCAAAGAATGCTTTGAAGGGTATCTTCATAATGTTTTTTATATTACGTTGCTGGCTGGATGGCAGCATGAAGCATCTGTTTCCAGCTACAGGTCTGCTCATGGAAAATAGTCTGGCAGTTGCAGAGGCTCCCTTCCCCCTCCCCAGGGCCTCCTCCCAAACCACACCAGCACTGGATTGCAGGCTTCATCACTTGGGGAGTTTTGCCTTTAATCACTGGCAATAGATTTATATGTGGAGTACAATTATGTCCTCAAATTTATTATTGTAATAGAGTGATTTATACTGCAAACAAAAGAGCTAATAGGTCACAAGACTTCTCTTCCTGTGTTTCAGTTTGTTTCCCTGATGCTTTTTTTTGTTCTTTCACTTTTAGGGAGTTGGGGTCGGGGGTTTTGGTTTGTTTTTTTTTTTGGTGGGGTTGTTGTTGTTGTTGTTGTTTTCTGCCAAAGAAGCTGTTTCCTTGTAGCTTGAATGTGCAAGGCAGGAGGGAGGAGGCAGCCCAATAGGAAGTAGTGACTTGCCATGTCTTTTGCATTTAATCATTTTTAATTTATGAGCTTTAGGCAGACAGTGGTTGCAGCACATTAAAGCTTCTTTAGGAAATAACACCAAGGTTTTTCCCTCCAGTGGCTGAAAATTTTGCATCCTGAATAGAAAGTGTGAGAGAGCACAGCCCAGCATTTGCACTAGCGTAGCACCTGCGTACCACTGACGAATCTGAGCCTCTGTTGATGCCCAGGGCTTTTGCTGCATGAAGGCAGTTAAGGGAAAATTACAAGAGTTCCAATGAAATCAGAAAAGCTGATGACAATGGGTGCTTGCTCTGAAGGTGTGCATGCCCTTTCACCCTGTGCACTATCATCTGAATATCCAGTTATCTTCCCTGAACTGCTGAGAAACCTTAAAGGAAAAAGAATAAAGTAAAAAGAAACAAGATCTTGGAAGAGAAGATCTGCCACTATGAATAAAGGATGCCATATGGGAAAATCACCACATGGAAATGCAGTGTGAATCACTACAATGGGAATTATGGTTCTGTTGGCATACCCAAAGGCAGACATAGCTGGAGACACTGTGTGTCAGAAGCCTGGCATGTATTACTATTACTAAATATTTCATCTCAGGTCATTTGGAAAATCTGGTTATAAAAAATATCTGCAAGAAGACCAAGCAACAGTCTGGATCTCACTGCTGATGGGTAAAAAGGCAGATAAAACTTTTAATTCTGTTCATGACATGAGGAATCCACCATCAATATCTCTCCAACTCATATTTGCTTATCACAGGACGCTGCAGATATAGAAGTCTACTTGGGTTCAAGGGACAACTTTACAGGTTCATGAGCCAGAAATACATCAAGAGCTATTACATACTAAGGCACTCCCTTCTGGCTCAGAGACAAGATGCTAGAGAGTGGGGAAACATCCCTTTGCATTTCCCCAGTTTTATACCATTCCCTGGTTTCCAGCATGAGCAATGGTACTGTTCAATGGGTGAACCTCTGTCCTGACCCAGTTGCTCTCATGCTCCTATGGATGCATTTTACAGTAAGTCTGGTCAGTTATTGCTAGATCATTCCCAGACATCCTCTGAGATCATCCTTCCATGAAACAGCATCTCAGGTCTTACCTACACAGGAGTTTGCACTAGTGTGTCTATTAAGTGTTTTAATGGGTGTGACTGAGCAAATGAGAGCTTATACAAAGGCACTCAGTACTGTAATACTGTACTCTGCCTTTGCTTAAAACATTTGTTTTAAATTTTCAACAGATTGAAAGACATCAAAATAACTCACTGTTAACCCCCAGTAGCACACACCTACACTCTCCTGTCTAGCCACACCAGCTAAAATACACAATGCTAATTAACCCCTGGTATTTTGCATGCAGAACAGGCCTTTCTTGCTGCTCCTCAGGGAAGCTTTGCTCAGCACCATGAAACTTCTGCTGCTGCTGCTGTAGACAGGAATTATTTTTGAGAGAATATATAGAGGTCATGTAATGCTAGGGTCTAGCATGTCACTCTACAAGCCCTTGTCTGGTCACTGAGGGGTGAAATACCACAGTATTGACAACGGGCACTTGTGCCTCAGATTCAAGCCTTTGAGGAGGTGGAGAGACATCTTTTCTCTGGAAAGGCTGCTTGGAGTAATAGGATGCCTTCGAGGCATCCAGGACCAGTATGAGATGAGCACTTTGTTCCACTGCACTAAGAAGAGTCAACTTAAACTTGGATTTTGGATTCTTTTGGAATACAAGTATAAATAGGAATCATACCCAACACATACTTCACACCTTGCAGTGACAGAATGTGCTCAAAATTGTTTTTTCCATTTGTCTGTCCCTGCTTCCAACAAAATGATTCAACCTTGCACACTATTCAGAGCTTGGACCTTGCAGGGGTTATTTTACATCCACGTGCTTGCAGAGGTGAGAAAGTCTTTTGGCCATAAGGCCTTACTCAATGTTTAAAACAAAGTAATATGGAAAACACATTGCAACGAACCATATTGGGAATCTTGAACCTTCAAAAAGACAGTATTTAGAGCAGTTGGCTTCTATACCTGAAGGGAACCTACAGGAAGGCTGGAGAGGGACTCTTCACAAGAGTGTCCAGCGATAGGACAAGGGGAAATGGTTTTAAACTGAGGGAAAGTAGGGTTAGATTGAACTTAGGAAAAAGTTCTTCCATATGAGGGTGGTGAGACTCTGGAATAGATTGCCCAGAGGGATGTGGATGCCCCCTCCCTGGAGGCGTTCAAGGCCAGGTTGGATGAGGCCTTGAGCAACCTTGTCTAATTGAGAGGTGACCCCGTCCATGACGGGGAGGTTGGATTAGATGATCTCTAAGGTCCCTTCCAGCCTAAGCCATTCTATGATTCTATGGTTAGAGGAGGACACAGAAGAAGTTGGTAGAGACTCACTGAATCCCAAACTAACACAGTCCAATTCATAATCCCAGTCTGACATTAACTAGCCTCCTAACACTACAAGCAATATATACCCCAAGGTCAAGGCAACCAGCTTTCCCAGGTCAATCTGTTCACTCCACCCTTGCACTCAAGAAAGGAAAGCATTGAAAACCTCCTGGGCTGATCCCAAAAAGCAGCCAGTCCCCATCATTAAAAAAGTGGAGCAGCAGCGCAGTTTGTGTTGGCACTGCTTTGTCTAACTCACTCCTCAGCATTTGCTGCTCTGAAGCACGAGCACAGCCCTTGCGGGCAGGCTGCTGGGGAGCCCTTCTGCGAGCTCATGCCAAACACACTGACGAGGGCTGGCGCTTTGCTGATCGGCAGCGTACCTCCATCCCTGCCCTTGTCACCCGCAGGGTGGGACGGCCGCTTTGCCCTCCCCCGGGGCCCACAGCTCCAAGGCAGTGCGGGCAGAAGCCGGCGGAGGCTGAGCCATGTCTCTGTCCAGGGCACGGGGAGAGGGGAGCAGAGCCCAGGGTCCCCTTCCCATGGGCTGGGTTTCTGGGAGCAGCGTGGTCCCTGTACGGTGGCTCCTGCCAGCACTGCTGTTTTCTCTCTGGGCTGTTCTTGGCTTCCTCCTGTACAGCTGTGCTCTCCACATCAGAAGGGACTTTTCAGAGAAAAGTGAAATTAGTAAAAATAAAGATAATTGAACACATTTTGTTTTACCAGAGAGACTGTTTGTGGTTAGCAAATAGACATGAAATGTTATAAAATATTTTCTAACAGTACCCTATAGAGATGACTTGTCTATAAAACATGAAATAAAACTGGCAGGAAACCACCACATTGACTTAATATAACATAACATTAACTGACACCAAAAAGCAACCTAGTTAAGAAGTAGAAAACTTTACAACCTCAGTTATTTGAAAAATATAGAGGTAGCACAGCTATTAAACCAAAAGGGATGATTAGGGTAATTTGCACTATTTGGTTCACTGCTATTAAATGTGATGCCATGAATGCATTGAGTTGGAATTTCTTTGACTCCATTATTCTCCTGACTATTCCTGCTCAAAAAATAGTAAAAGACTAACTGCCATTTTAAAACCGTGCAATGTTTTGCAGCACTCATTTAGAACTATTTCTAGATGAGCCAATCAAGACTTCAGAGTTTATGGGGCATGAATCTTCCCAGTGCATACATAATGGTACATATATTCTTGACATACTCCATTGCACAAACTGGGCAATGAGAGGCACTGCCTGGGTCTAACCAAGGCCCTGGAAGCAGGTATTGATAATCCCTCTGTCTTTTAACCGGGATTTTGCAAGAACATCTGCACACAGGAAAGGTGAAAACAATAGTAGGATGCTAACCTAGAAGGTAGTTACTTGTTCACATTTGTATTTTTTAATGGTATAGTCCATAGGAACTCTGCTAATGACCACAGCTGCCACTACACAGGTGTGAGACAAATGCAGAGCCTGGGGACCATCTCCTAGGCATGCTGTGCTTAACACTTCATGAAAAAGAAAGGAAAAACAGCTGAGGAGGTTTTTAGGCATTTTGTAACTATTGTGGCCTTCTGAGCAACAGCTCTTAAGAGGCAGCCCTAAAGCACCTCTCAACACAAACCTTCATGTTCACCCTAGTCCTGGCTTAACCCCTTGTGCCAGGGGGCCCCAGAAGAGCATCACAGTCTCTGCTGTTCTGCCTGTCATGAGCAGCTTTCTAGAAAATCACAGGATGTTCGAAAGGTTGGTGAGGTGGGGTCAGTGTGAAATCACAGAGAGAGTTGAATATCATTGCTCGTGCTGCATGCAAGCCCTTGTGATGCTGCAGCTGTTATTATTTTACTTGCAATACTGCGGTCCTAACTCTTGAGTCTTTGCCTGGGAATCTAAAGTACCAGATCATCTCGATTTGACTGTCAGCAAAGGGCTTGGTATAACCGTACTTGAGGCGGTGTACAATCCCAAAGCCTTGTTGAAAAGGTCTATCCCATAACTGGATGGATCATGGCCCTATTCCTGTCTATTTTCTTCCCTGTCTGAACTGTCTCCATTTTATCATGTCTCCTCTAATAGCACAGTTAGTCATTTGTTCACTTTTAGATGTACAGCTCCCCTGGGAGAGTCAGCAATTTCCCCATCCCCTTTTAAAGACAAGCACAGAACACGTCGGGATGTCAGGAATGTTTCCAGCTGCCTCTTCACCAGGCAGATGCCGTACTTGAAAGACACCTCATGTGCAACAATAAACACAGCTACTGTAAAGTTTTTTTCCCAGTACCTAGACAGCCATAGAAAGAGAGAAAGGGAGAGTGGTGGGTGATGTGTGTTTCATCAAGAGTGTCTAGTACCATGGATTATAGCAAGTAACTAAGTCTCCTGAGTTGTAAAGTAATAGAAAGAAATTAGGGAGAACAAAGTAATTATACGAAGTAAATGTATAAGAGCAATAGATTCAGCCATACTCCTTACATTTTAAAGTGGTGTGCCATTGTTATAAAAAGAGAAGACTCCAAATGGCAACGTGAAAAGATTTAATATGTTTTTTCCCTTAGGCTAAACTAAAGAAAAATTGACTTCACTTTCCTGGAGTTAACAGCAAACAGGTCACATTTATCATTCTGCCACTTATGTTCAAGAACTAGCAATTTAACTGTTCCTAAATGGGTTGGTTCAGCCTTCCTGAAACTAGAGATGGGTTGCGGTTTATATGCAATCTTATCTGCTAGAAGTGACTAATGCTAGAATAACAGGGCACTGCAATCTTGGCATTCTGGAAAACTGGTGAGATCCTAGCTCCAAATTCTCCTGCTTAAATGCAGCTGGTAATTTCAGCAGTGTTTTGTGTTATTACTATGGTTTATATATATAGGTCCCAGATAAGTTACCCACGAAGGAAAAAATAATTGACAAACTCTCCCCTAGCATTCTGAGTTGTTTTTTCCCTTCCTGGGATCAAAATTTCTTTAGGAAAAAAAAAGATTATTATTTTCTCCCCACAGCTATAAATTCCTCAGTCAGCTCCTCTGTTACCATGCAGTCTGCTGGGCATATTCCAGAATTATTTCTGAAGTTTTCACAGACTTCCATATAAGTAAAAAAATTCCACAGTCCTGCTCCATACCAGTGTGACAGCCGACCCTTACTGCTTGGTATAAATTTTTGAAACACCCAGTTCCGTTGATGCTGAGCAGCCAGTTACATTGATCGGTAAATTAAGGACACAAAATCCACATAGGACTTTGGGCAAGCACTGCCACAATAATCAGACCCATCTCTCCAGCAGCTGCAGTGCTTTGTGGCAAACCAGCCTCTCTCTGAAACTATGGGGACAGGCAGCATCCAGCTATCCCCACATGGTCTACCACTGATCACCTCCAGAAAAAGCAGTGTTGTGGGGTAGTTATAAAAATTAGGGGGAGAAAATCTCTGCAAAAATACACAAATGGTGCAAAACAAAACAACACTCCTCCACTTGAGACAAATAAATTACTCCCGGGCTCCAAGTCAAGTGCGACTTGAAGCGCCTTGTGAAAATAGATGCAGCATTCTCAGCACGGTGGTGTTCATGGCGAGGGCTTCCTACCTGGTGTCCCAGGCGTTGTGTGGCTCCCACGCCTGCTTCAGACTGGAGGTGCAAGTCAAGTGTCTGCTCATGGCCTGTCCATCCCTGTTCCCTGCTAAAAGAGCAAGTTAGCCAACAATAACAGTGTTTGTTTTGTTGCCATCTCAGTAGACGCTCTAATAGAGCTAATAGGAAAAAGAAAGCTCACCAGAGAAGGGAAAGGTCAGTAGGCTAATAAAATAAATGCAGCTATTGAGTGTTCACTTGGCAGTTTGTAAGGGAGTGTGATTTTCTTTTCTATTCTTCTTTCGAGTAGAAAAAGAGTATACTGCTGAATCCGAAATGAAATTTCAGCTTTCACACAAGGTTTGTTACTGACAGCAACATCATTAGAGTCAGGAATCTTAGAGCTTGGGTTTACACTTGCTAGATTCCCCACTCATTTATTTTCTTTGGGTTTTGAGGTTCTGGCTATCAAAGAGAAGCTGCGTTATCCAAGAGAAAATGTTGGCCAAAAAGGTAATTTTATGACCAGAGCCCTGTACTGTTCTTGAAGGGCACAGGCCAGCCAACTGCTGCCCTTCTTTAATGTTGCCCAGCTAGGTAATTCATGGTTGTCTTACCTTTATCTTGTGAGCATTGCTCTGCTTACAGTCAAACACCTGCTGAAGCGTTTGGCTGGCGTGGGGCTTTGAGTTGACAAAACACAGTTTGATAAATGGTCTACTTCCAGACACACTCCGCTCCAGCATTGTACTGACACTGTGGCTCTGCTGGATTCAGGGACCCCCCACTGCTGTGTGTCTAAGAGTATACATGCATTTGTATGCATACACATATATATATTCCATGTATCTTGAGAGTCACCAGGTACACATAGGGCTGGAATTTGATACTCTTAACAGTAGCAAAATCACTACAGTGCTGGAAAAGATGTCCCTGTGGATAAAGGATTTCAATGCAGTTGCTGTCCCTCTCTGGGAAGGATGTCCTTGTGCTCCCTTGCCTACCAGCAAGAGTCGGGGCTCTGAAGCAGCAACAGCAGCCTGGGGCTGTGAACATGTAAGCACTTCAAGAGGATCTAACCCATACCCCATTGCCTGCCCTGCACCCAGACAGGACACATATTCTCCTGCACTGCCAGACCTTGGCTCTCCTCATAGTCAGTGGAGTGGGACAGCCATGACTTCAAAGCGAGGCAGCTGTTGTAAGGCATCTGAACATGGGCCATGGTACCAGAAATAGCCAATCACAGCAGAAACTGGGGGAGAAAGTAGCCTGAATGGCTGCAAAATAAGTTGCATGGCCACACTTAAGAGTGCTGGTTTGTTTCCAGGAACCAAGGCAAAAGGTCACCTGCTGCAATGAAATTCTCACAGGTTTGCAGAAGGATGTGCTTGGGATAGATCCTGCCTTTCACCTCGGCCAGCACACTTACCTGCTATGGACTCCTCTATAGACATCAGCTGAAACAGCAATGTCTGCGACTTCCCTAACAGCCCAAAGAAAAGGCCTAGTTTAAAAATCTCTCGAACACATGAGAAGGCTCCATCCTGACTTCCTGTACAGCAGGCTGATGCAAGTAAACACCCAGCCCCATGCCCTTCAGTGGAAGAAGGGCAGTGTTTTGGTGGGATACATTTCGCTTCTCAGCATACTAGTGAAGAAACTCACCATACTAGAGAAGAAAGAACATCTGTTATGCCAGTCATCCCTCTGCAACGGTGGAGTTTTTTCCTAGGCAATGCATTTGTTGTCTTAAGGGTCCACTTTGGGGCTTTTCACATCAGCCATTAACTGAAGTTACACAACGATCACAAAAAACTATTTTTGTATTCTATCAAGTATATATGTTTTAAAGGTAACAATATATCTGGTCCCAACTTCTCTTAACTTCATTTCTCTAAAAAAGCAATAGCCTGAGATTATCCACAGAGTTAATGGGATGCTGTGGTAAGTAAACAGGGCATTAAGCATCACTCACAGGTGCTTTTACTCTCTGTGCACAGTACTGGTGAAGGCAGGACGAGGAGAGCTGTAAGCACCAGGCTGACAGCCATGCAAAGCTATGCTGGAAAAATTGAGCGGCTTTATAGATCACCTACAAGAAAAAAACTCACCTTTGGTTGGTGTCCATTACACCAGTGTGATTCAGATGGGGATTAGTTATTGTTGTCTCTAAAACAGAGATCATATTTTCTTTTTGAGGTCCTCCCATATCATATGGGATTGGTTGGCCTTGAAAAACCAGGTTGTTCCATACACTTTAGTGCAGAGACTGAGATGAGCCACAAGCATCCTACTAATCTACAGGGTTATACACATTAGTAAGAGGGAGGGAAGGATTTGACTGAAGATCTGAACTTCTGGAGGGAGGGAGAATTCAGCTTCTCATCAGGGAGAAAGACAGGAAGAGTAAAGCAAATGATGAGGGAATTGAGAAAGGAAAGAAAAACATATTAAATTCACTGGCTTTAAAACACAAAGAGACACTGTGATAGTCCATTTCATATAAATTCCTGCACAAGCCAGGCCATGACATGATTAATTACCTCCAAATAAATAGAGATTATTTCCTCTACAGCTGTAATTACATGTATTTTCAGAAAAAAAGCATTTACTTGATTGCCAATATAGCAGTATTTTACCAGCGTCACCCATTCACCTCTTGGGAATACATTCCTCCACCCCTTTTCAGATGCTGGATGTGCAAAAATACCTTGGACGTGGCCAATACATTCAGTAGGGGACCTCAGAAGAATATGGGATGTCCCACACCTTTTTATTGGAGAATACATACTGCTATTCAAAGTTCTTCTAATTCAACATCCCTCAGAGGAAGAACTGTCTGAGATTTTTCTATAAGCTCTCATTACCACAGCGATATATATTTATGGCTGTGCCTTAGGGAAGCAAGCAGACAGTCTAGTATATCCCACGCACAGCCTGAGGTCCCTGGATCCTACATACACAAAGCTTTCTTTTGATACAAATTTCATGTTGGGCCAAGGGTTCAGGCAATGACCTTCTAGACACCACTGTGGCCCCAGCACTAATTGCTTGGACAGAATTTTATGCCATGTTAGATTTCTTAACTGTACTGTAATTTCTTAATGGTACTGAAAGGAGAGCACACAGCCCATTTGCTCATAGCTGTTCTAGTCCAGCCTTATCAATCAAACATTCATAGACCATTGTGTGGATGGGGCCACCAAGGGCTCCTTCAGCTCCCAATATAAAAATACAAAATGCTTCTCAAGATACTCAAGCTTTCTCCAAATACATATAAATCTGACGTGTCTTCAGAAAGCAGCAGGAGCAGCAGCACTTTTCTGGTCTCTGTTGCTTGTGTCCCTTGTGAAGTATATTGATATCTTGTCTCTTAAGGAAATTGCAACTGAAATTTCCCAGAGGGCTTGTGAAGAATGGAAGTTTTACATGCTGGGGGTGCAGGACAAGACGAGCTGTCAGGACCTCGGGGACTTCTGCAAATTTAGAGCAATGTTGAGATTTGTCTGATATTGAGATAACTGAAATGCAGCCAACTTCTTACTCGATGACACTGCTGGCTATTAATACCACACGTGAACAATTAAACATAAATTGGAGATAAATATATTTGTTCAGACCTTAGACCTCTACATACTGACATGAAAAATTCACCTGTATCTTGAACTTATTTTTTATCAAAACAATTTTCACTAGCTTCAAGAAATTTTCACTTGAATCTGGGACAGTTTAAGTTTTTAATTGTAATGCCTTACTTGGATTAGTTCCAAACCAAATTAAGTTTATTAATCATTCATTGTAAATGGGATACACACAAAACTTGAAACTCAAAACCAAGTTCGGAGAATAAAGGTGGCATGCCAAATTTGAAGAAAACAATTACTTCAGTCTCAACAAAGGAAAAGATTTTGCAAAGGAAATATAACATAAAACCCAGTAATTTTAAATGCAGAATATATATTTCAGAGCAATTTTCTCATTGTTTTCTACATATTGCCATTTTTTTCCAAAAGTACCACAAGATTATTTGCCATCTGGATCAAGCACCACTTCAATTCTGTGCTATGTTGCAGTACTTCATCCTACTAAGAAGAACTCAAGAAACTTTGACGGTCAATTTTGTTTGCATTTTTGGCCACCTTGAATGTTGGAGGAAGCACAGGATTGTGAAATGCCTACATGTTCTAATGAATTAGAACATCCCTTTGGTGAATGGAAAAGTTGAATTTGATTTTTATTTGGTCCCATTGAAAAGCACAATCCAAGTAAAAGGCATATGACCAAGAGGAGAAAATAGTCCACTGAAAGGTTATAGGAAAGCAGTAGATCTGCCTTATTTCCTACCAGAGCAATGCAAGGCTGGACTCCAATGAGAATGAAGTGAAAGCAGGGCACTTCAGCATGACAGCTCTTGCTTTTACCAGGTATTTGAGTTGATAGTGTACCATGAACAACAGTAGGGAGTTCCTAAGGAAAAAGATGAAAAAAACTTTTTGTTCAAAACCTGTTTTTTTTAATTTGCTTGCCATCATCTGCACAGTTTTAGAGAGCACAGGCAGCAGCCAAGGGTTACCATTGTCTGTTCCTTCCTCTCTTTTGCCACATGACAAGGAATGTGATGTAAAAAAAATTATTTTATTCTTATGGAAATAAATACCATCTCCTGCTGGAAGTGCTCTTCTCTGCCTATGTAGATCGTGTCTTAACAGACAGCTGTCTGCTGGATTCATCCAGCTGCCTGCTCTGCCTCAGTCATGGTGTTCTGGGGTCAGCAACTGCTGTCAATCAGGAAGAGGGGATGTTTGAATCTGGACTGTCTGTACATCAGACAGTAAACCCCACAAGTAGCTACAGGCTCTGCTGGGAGCATTTTCTTTGGTGAGGAGCAACTACCTCTAGGAGAGCAGAGGGTCCATACGTATGTTCATGCTGCTTAGTTTTATGTGTCAAGTTGAGAATGAAGGTTATTGTGGCAATAGAACATTGTTTGGTCTAGGTGGGGCCTATCTTTTATTTGACATATTCTTCTTAAAGATTCATGTTAGTGAGGCTGGGGCATTCTAGACGATCCTTGATTGCAAGCTGAGAGCATGACAGATCAGGCCAGTGGAGATGATGGGTTGTTTTGGGTGGATAACAGTGATACTATCCCCTATGGGCAGCTTTTAATGTTCACCAAAAAAATACTGTAACAGATAACCAAATTACTGTCTTTCTACAAGTATAAGTTGTTGGGATTTTATTTGTTTTGTTGTTTTCCAGTTACATCCTTTTCTGGTTCCTTGTTGGGTTTTTTTTTCAGAAACTGTTTACAAGTTTCTCACCATTGTCAAGAACAGCACACAAATCCGTACAAAGGATAAAAAGAGGCCCTCCCCTTTCTGTCTTTTCCACTGCATTTGTTTTTCTGGTTAAGGTGAAGCTAAAACCTGATCATTTTTCTAGGAGAAGCTGAGGCTGTGTTGCTTTAAAAAAATAATGTGGTTATCCCATTTTTCAGCCTCCAGTCTTTTTCTTTGCTTTTCTCTGAAAAAAATACTAAAAACTAGTGCTGTGCCTTTCCAACAGTTCTCTCCTTTTGCTCTGCAGTCTTAAAGGTAGTTCTTTCTTCTTTTTCATGTTGCTGATTCCTACTTTGTGCTATATTTAATTTTGCAATCATTAATATAACCCATAAATGTCACTGCCAAGTGACACCAAGACAGTCATTCTGACTTGAGATGAACAAATTCACTGTGAATTCTTTTGAAGAAAAAATTTAAAAATAAAGCCACTCCACAACCTAAATATCTGTAGAAGATGAATTCTAAATTTGATTGTGACGAAAATCAGTAAATCAGAGTTCTTGTTCAGCTGCCGTTACATGTTCTCTGACTCAGTCAACAAATATATTTCATTCCTGCTCCCCTTTCAAGCCAATAGAAAATAGTTTCATGAAGCTGGAAAATGCTTTGGGCAAGACTGGGGGAAGCAAATAACTTATTTACTGAATATGGGGTGTTGACTTATTCAAAATGTCTTGCCAATTCATCTGAAGTTACCAAATGCTTGGAGACAAAAAGAGGATATATGGGGCTCAATTAGCGAACAAGACCATGGCAAGGGCAGACGGCTCTCCTCAGCAGTAAGGATGTTGCCTGCAGTATTTTCTGGAAATTCAGAGTCTTCCCTCTAGGTGAGCATCTCAGGCACTGGACTGGAGGAGATCACCTCTGCCTGACTACTGCAGATAAGAAGCATTTCAGTAATTCTGGCTGCAGGAACTCAAAATTCATCACTGACAAAATGCTCTTGGCAGAGCAGGCAGGGCACTCCAGTGGGAGACACATGTTCAGGTCCATTTCAGCAGAGGAAGAATTCAATGCTGCTCTCCTGCATTTTGGAAGAGTGTCCAAACTGCTCACCCAGAAAGCAGAGGCAAAGCTGCAGCACCCACCTCCTCCCTCCCTTGCATGAACACTGCTGTCATCCCACCCTTTTTCACTCAACCAGAAATAAATCAAGAGGGGAAGACACAAGGTCTCATTACCTTTGGGGCAGGGAGAGGGAGTGTAGAAACATAAAACATATTTTTCCTGAATTTCAGTTCAGAGGCTAAAAGGAAGCCTTCTGTTTTTATGAGATTCATAGTGCAGGACCAGCATTTCATCTCTACGATACATCTGGGTAACTGCAAGAGCAGTTCCAGCCCAAGCAATAGCTTTTTAGGGTCAAGGGTTTAGCGATGAGCAGTATCAGAACCACATACATATACCACCACTTGGATTAACCTGGCAATACTTCCATGTAAACAAGATTTAATGGTGGACACTTTCTGTCCTTCCAACACATTGTCAGCTCACACCGCCAAGAGGGGCAAGTTACTTTCCAGGTCTCAGTCATAGCGGGGAATCAAAGCATGGAAACCACATGAGCAGAGATTACACAGCCTCTGAAATCTGGCAGCCAGATGTTGGATTGCAAGAGTGAGCATAACCAGATGGTTTTTCTGCCATTTTTCTCCAAACATGTAGAAGAGGTTAACAGAATGACACATGCAGAGGTAAGCTCATGATCAGATTTGCATAATTAGACACATACACATACTAGCCCTTCAAAACTGTAAACCCTAAGGATCCATAATTGGACAGCATGGCTAGGGTTTTCAGATGTCAGGCCCAGCTCAGGCTCTGCAAGAAGCTCCAAGTGAGTAACAGCCAGACTAGGACTTCTCCATACTCCTGACTTGACACCAGGACTAGCCCAGGGGTGCAGTCCACAGAATCCATCTGCAGCTGACTCCAACCATGCTCCTGGATGCAGCACACAGCGACATGTTCTCAGCTGGCCATGGACAGCTTTGCACTTTTCCACCCCTGTAAAACTGCCCTAAAGTGAATTCTTTGGGATTTCAAATAACAAATACAGCAGGAAAATCATTGCACTGTTGTGACACGTTGGTTACTTATGAAAAGGTCTCAGGCAAAGGAAAAAGAGCTTTGATGGGATAGTCCTACATCCCAAAATGAGCTTGCTCCTTGGATACTTCTCTGAGGCCACAGAAACATGCTTCTTTCTAATGAAGCTGACATTGGAGCTCACTGGAGAGAAATTTGGGCAGGTCATCCCAGAATCAGTAGATGCAGATGGATCAGTTTCAGGGCTGAACCCTCATTACCAGCCCACACCTGTATCCGTCCCACAGTGTCTATGCCAGATGGCCACATCTGGAACAAAAACACTTAACTCCATTTAATATCCTGTGCTTTCCTCCTATACAAGACAAGGGTTCGACACTCATACACACAATGTGCTTCGCAGAGTCCCACATCAGCTGGACAGAATGCATTTAGGACAGCAATGAATATCAGCAGATGGACAACCAGCACCACTTACGTTTAAAAAAAACCCCAGGAACGATTCCAGTTCCCAGCTAGATAATACAGAAAAGCAGCATTTCTGGCTCCAAACTGCTTTTAATTGAGCTGGATCTCATGAAGGCATGGGAAAAACTCCCACTGGAGCTTCTGACCCTCAGACATGCAAATTCCAGTTAATTGTTCCTATTTTATTTATTTATACAAACAAGCACAAAGCCCTACACTTAAGCTCTCATAAATAATAGTCCTCCACCCCCAAAAAATCCAGGTGTGAGTTTTAGTTTTGTCATCCATATACTTTCATAGAAAAAATAAATAAGCAGAAATTCATGAGCATTTCTTCCCTGAAAACACCAGTACAGCTTATTGTAATTAAACCCAAGGTCTTCTGAAATGGCCTGAAATCTTTAAGTAGAGGTGGAGGAGCCCAGATGAAAGGAAAAGATAAGCTCATTCTGACACAAATTTCTCTCAGCATCTTTGGAAATGAACTCAAACACTCAAGGGACCCAAGAGCCAATCTCCTCTCCTGTCTGGCTGGCCAGGTCTGCATGCATCTTTAACAGGAGGGAGAAGTCGAAGACAGTGTGATGGTGCATCCTTTGAGAGCCTGCATTTCCCCTTCTTCCTACAGCCTCTTAACCCAGTTCTGCTTGTGAGCTAAGAGTGGCTCGAAATATCCCAGTGAAGCGTTTAGTCAGAAGACAGATACATCATACACAAGGTGACAGAGAAGCAGTGCTTGTTTAAACACTACCTTGGCTAGACCAAAGTGCTTTGAAACAGCTCTGTCTGAATGACTTTTGGACAAGCCTGAGGCTTGAAGCCCAGGGCAGCTGCCCTGACAGACAAGAACATCAGACTTCCTCAGCAGCTGTAGGGTCTGGGGAGCTTCTGGATTCCTGGAAATACTGACAAGTTTTCAATTCTGGCCAGGTTTGACGACAGCCAAATTTCAAAGTTCTTGCAAACTGGAAGCCCTTGCTTGTTAGCTACCTCAGGTCTGAATTTCTAGAGGCATAACAGGGGTTGCAACACCACTTCTGTCAAGTCCAAATATTGAAATAGGACAAATTAGCCCCTCTCAGAATTGTGAGATTACCTTCAGATCATGACGCTTAAATTAATAGATATTCTTTCTCCTTACCTTCCAATTTGCAGATCTCTGATGTGCCGGTAATAATCTTTGCAATAACAGTGTGAAAACTTTTAACTTTCACTTAAAAACCAAGGAAATTCCTGTGCAGTCTTCTGATACTGCCAGTGTTGCAAAACTCTTGGATAAAAATAGATGAATTACCATGCTACTTGCTTCTAGATCTGACTTTTTAGAGCTACAGCTCTATTGCCAGTAGCCTGAAGGACAAGCCTTTAAGATGTACGCACTATGGAGCAGCTGGTGGGAAGGAACAGAGCTACAAGGAACAAAAAAAACCGCAGAGCTCTCTAAAGGAGATGGCCCTCAGTAACAGATCTCAACAGAGGTAGGGAGAAGCCAGGGAGGCAGAAACTCGGATCCTCCTCAGAAAGAAGGTGGTGAAAACATGAAAAGACTAAGGAATTGTAGTCCAACTGAAGACAGATTTGGACTTCTCAAAGTTTTTACCTTCCCTAGCAATGCAAAAACTCTCCAGATGAAGTCAGACTCTGGAAGCCACCAACCTGTCTGCAAATACCTAGTGCAGCAACCATCAACTTTCTCATGTTTCCCCCGAGTTCTGGAGAAACAAATACTTTCAGAAAACTGTCATTTCTTCTGCGAATTTTATGTGCAACAGGAGCCCACAACTATGGAGCTGCCAGTCTTTTCACACAGCCCCAACACTTTGACTTCCCAGGTGCTGTAGCGTAGGGAGTTCTCTGCTTACCAGGGATTTGCCATCAGCTCAGGTGGTTGCTTAAAAACACCACAGTGGGACACATCTGTCAGATGCTTCAGTGGTGTCAGAAGGCTACAAGAGCACCACCAGCTCTGGCAGGTCCAGGCAGCAGGTTTGCTGATTTGCCTCTGTGCTAATTTGTCTGTCTTTCTCACCTGAAGTGCAATGATCCGGTGAAAAGCTGGAGTTTCTCTGGAGCAGCAACATCCCTATGAAGCAGCGCAGTTGTAACTGTAAGCCTCCATGCTTCAGGTAGCTAAATGCATACTCTCTGCAGTCTTGGATTAATTATAGCAGTGTAACAGACTTCATCCCCTGTGGTTAAAGTCATGGCTTCTGGGCTTGAAATTCAAGATGCCATTGACGTTTTGTGTCGCTACACAACCTGATGAGGCATTGAGGTAGGAACCCCAGAAGCATCTGGGAGTACCTTCCTCTAGCCTCTGCCTGCCTGGCTCTAGTAAGACCTATATTTAACTGTGTATGTTAAAATAAACTGTCTTCTCCACAGCAGCATTGCTACCTCCTCACATGCTGACAGGTAGCTTCATTGACAGTGGTTACCTTGATTATCTAGAAAGTGGAAGCCCAAACAGTTCCCTTCCTGCGCAGTGAGAACACTCAAAGTACTGGTGAACCTGCCTCTTGGAAATTCAGCTCGGAAGCCCTACCGACAACAGTGTAAAGCAGACACACACCCCCACCTAGTGGGAAACGCACAGCTCTGGTTCTCCGGGGCAGGAGTGGCTTCAGCTCTGCAGTCGAACACATACACCTACCACGAACCCCTAGAGCAGCCTTGCTTTTCACACCAAAAGGGTAGTAACAGCTATGATGAAATCTGAGGGCATTGCTTTTAAGCATGAAAGCACTAGAAGGAAAAGGGCAGGTTAAACCAGCTAAGTTACCAGTATTTTATCCGATCAGTATCAGACATAGCTGCAAACACAACTCTCTTGCTTTATACCAGTGTTAATGATTAACTTTTCTGCAAGGGCAATGCAACAGGCATGTAAAATGTCAGCAGAGTTGCACAGCAGCATTTTAAACCTATTTTGCTACCCTAGAGAGAACTAAATTCTTGAATACAAAACAGAGACAAGTAAGTCTTCTGCAAAGAAAGAGGTCTTAATATTTCTAGAAGAGCCTGCAGTTCACAAGTTGAGTCACTGGCAGTGTTTTCTGGAGACAGTTTGGGGGTTACTACTTTTTTTTAATACTTGCTCTATATAAAGGTGACATAAATAAATAATTAATTACAAGGTGGAAAGTAGAAGCTGGAGGGAAAAAAAGCACCTTCGGTCTATCTCTATTTCTGACTGCTCAGTGAAGACACCTACAGATCTCTCCTGACCCAAAAGCAGGATGAACATGTGGACCTCTGAGCTTGCTGGGACCAGCCACAGCACCAGCCCCACTGCAGAGAGACTGCAAGGGCTCGGTTTGGCTGCCCTCAAATTACTTTCATCTCTTCTAGTCCAGAACGAGACACGCATACTTTGCAATTTGTATTAGCCTGCAACTGTCTTTTTACAGGTCAGAAAAAAATGAGATGTGCAGTTGTGTTTTGCAGCAGCATACTGCCCTTTGAGACCCGACTGCATCTGCTTCTGAAAATAAATTCAGCCATGGAAATCTGATCACACAGCCTGCAAACCAAAGCCTCTAAATGCAGCAGCTTTGCCACCCATACATATTGTTTATGGCATCACCCCGATGCACTTTTTTCTTCCAGCTCATAATACACAATCATTTGCAAGAGTATATGGTTAGATACTGCACTTTGTTCCTCTCTTGAAAATTATTCCAAGTTCCCGTTTTAACATAGTGGCCTACACACAGATTAACTGTGTATACACACACGGCACCTTCCTTCTCAAAACACACCTGCCCACCTCCACAGCAACTTCTGTAATGCAAAGTGCTGGTTCTGAACAGCAACAGCAGCTCCAAGTTTCGTGCCTCACACAGATTAGTAAGAGATTTTTGCACTTTCACTGCCCAGATAGTGGACAGCTTTGCTAGCAGACTTAACTTACAGGCACATACTCCAGCTCCTAGTGTCACAAGAATCACTAGGACTTTTTCCAGATTTCACAGAAGTTTGGAGTTAAGACAACCAAGCCCTTCCTTCAAAGGAACGACACAACCCTTTGTCCTTTATAGTTCTCCACCAAAACAAGCATTAAATCATTTTCACTGCTTCAGCGTTCCCACTGCTTGCCTTCAACATTTAATAAGCTTGCATCTTCCCAATCCAGAAACATTCCTGTTTGTATACAGCTTTGAACTTTCTACATTCAGACTTCAGGACACAAGACTGCAGGCCAAGCTCACCAGCTGAGTTTAAGCAGATGAGTGGAGTTTCTTCTTCACCCACAGCACAGCAGAAACTGAGCCTTACCGGCACATGTTGAGTCTCACCACTGGCTTTAACATCTCAGGAAGAGCTGGTCTTGCTTGAGGAGCTCTCCATGGTTTATGTCCTCACCACATGGAGTTAACTGAGGCCTCTTCCATAGCACCAGTGTACAGGCAGGTTTACCTCTCTGTTAAGAGCATGCAGTACCATGAAGGTGCCCAGCAGACACACACATCACGGCACTCAACAACACAGCCCTGCCTCAGCTTTCACTCCTGATGAGGAGCAGCACTCCACCCACCACTAGGGGTTTTTTATCTCTGCTGTATGATACTTCACTGTATTGTACAATCTTGAATAAGGAAAGGAAAAAACTCTGCCGTTTCCTGCATCTGCAGCCAGACTCCATGATAAACACAAGCCTCCTCTGAACTTTGAAAGTACTTCTGGAAAATAAGAAACAATTCTCTCCATATCTGAAGTGACTGTTCCTCCTCTAAAAAAATGCAACTGCTTCACCCCCACTCAATTCACTTTATCTACAGGATTTCAGAAAGCTGAAGTCTGACAACTAAAACCTAAGTATTGGCCTTTACTCATCCAGATACCAACTAAACTTGTTTAAATTAAGCTTTATATCAATAGCTGTTCCCAGTACTGTTCCTTTCTCTCCCTAATAATTATCAACAATGCAATTCAACTCTGTAAGTAATACTAGCAAGTCCTTAAAAAATATTTGTAACAGGAATATTGTAAGCTACATGATGCATTTTGCATTAATTTAAGCATTCTGAAGTGCTTGGAAGGAAACAATCAAGGACAAAGGCTGGGAACATTAAGTTAGGAGGATGTGTTTCAAAATAAACTGATCACACCGGTAAATAATTACAGCAAAGGTTTGATCCTAAATTGCCACCTAGGCAGTGTAATTCTTTCTGCCAGAAGCTTCTACTGGGGAAAAATCTGTGATGCTAGTGTTTACTCATGGTGACCCAGGCTTCCTCTCCAAGAAGAAAAGCTGAGCATAGTTTGTAACAGATGTCATTTACCAGGTCTCCAGGCTTACACAGGATTTTGCAGACAGCAAGAATATAAACCCTTCAGTAGGTTGTTTTTTTAATTCAACTCTAAAGCTGCCAGACTGATTACCAACAGACTGACTTTACTTCATCGCTGCTCTCACACCCTCAGAGGCAAACCAAAGATGTGAGGGATGATAAATTTTAAACAAGATTATGAAACAATCCAGACTTCAGCAGAAGCTCAAACTGCGTATGTGAGAACTAGACCTAGATAAAAAACATCGCACACTAGGAAAAAAAACAACCAAACACTTTAAATATGAAACAAGCCATGTTTGCACAACTCACATTCACAACAGAGATATCTCACCAGTTGCAGCTTTGGTTTGGCTTGCCTCTTGGGCATGCTCCTTTACACCAGCCAGTGATTCATTCCCACCACAAGCACTAACTTTGTTATAACTGCTACAAGAACACAGCTGTGCAGAGACAGTTTACAGGCACTGTAATACAGGCACACAACCAGTCTCAAGTTAAAGGATGTTTTAGAATATACTTCAACAGCTGGTATGGAATGAGTATGGCATGCTGTCATTCAGTTTCTCTATGAACAATTTAGCCTGACCCAGCCCTGTAATCTCTTGCCCAAGGTAACACTTGAAGAGCTCGCACATCAGCACAATACATGAAGATCGCACGTAAGAGATCCAGGAACAGGTAGGGACAACTGGAGACAGTCAAGTCAGGCAGGAACAGCAGCACCTATTTCACCTTTCACCTGCTTTTTTAAGCCGTAAGAAAGCTCCATAGTCTGTAATACAACAAATTACAAAAGGCACTGCTCTTCTCCAATCATTTTCAAATCAAGGAGCAGCTCTCACTAAAAATGAGCATCTTACATGAAACAGTTATAGAAGATTCTTCTTTTGAGTTTTATTTGTTTATAGCAACATGAAGTACATGGTTCCACTTAGGTATTTTAGTGCAACAAAGAAATCCATTACCTCATTAAGCTTCAGCACGGTGACCTATGGTTCTATATGCAATGGAAAAGACTAAAGTGTCTCCCTTTGTTGCAGAACATTTTAAAGCTTCCAAAAATCTAAGTAAATTATACAAGCAGACAGTTGGCTTGATTATGAAATGCTTTTGTTGGATGAGCTAAGTGTTTTCTGCAGTAGAACGATTCATTTGTAAGCCACACGCGCTACTACAAGAGTGGTATCAGAGTAGAAGTGGTGACATTCTAGTAGTCTGTGCAGGAATTCCACTCTACTTTTTGCAAATTGCATATCTTGAAGATACATTCTCCCAGTTGATCACATTCCAGATGGCTTTCAAATAATCAGGTCGGACATTTTTATACTGAAGATAATAAGCATGTTCCCATACATCGATTCCTAGCAAGGGAATGAGACCTGTAAAAAAAACCAAAACACCAGAATAAATTTTGTAAATCTAGGAAAACATGCTTTACATGTAAAGTCTTACATTGCATCCCCAAGTTGTGGCCAATTTCTGAGTCTTTATCTACAGGAAGACAAAGAGCTCTACAGCACACAGGTGCTCACTGTCACATTTTACAGACCTGTTTGCTCTCGACACACACACATTGTGTAAACTGCAAGAGATGATTAAGATGAACACCTGTGAATATGCCAGAACTGGCCTGAAAGCCTAACTGAAACCAGATAAAGTAATTTTTGAAAGGTTTACATCTTTTGCACAGTTATGCAAGCATTTTCATGAAAAGCTACACCATGGAGTCTCTTGCCCTGACAGTTTGCTTCCAATATTTTCATTACAAGTTATTTGTTAAGAGTCTAATTACTTTTCTTGCTTTTTTTCTACAATACTCAGTGAGAAGGACTTTTGATGGGCAGTTTTCATGGGGAAGAGTGGTGAAATTTACCCTCATTACAGTGTATGTCCCTATATTCACTCCCACACACCCCCCTCTCCCTGCTGATACACAGACTGCTGACAACACACATGAAATTCCTTGCTGTGCTCTATGAATTCCATAGAACACATTTAAAGACAGCTGCAATAGGATTTGGACAAACAGCCACTGCAGACCAGGATTCTCATTGGCCACCATCTCTTTCTTCTGTAGAGGGTTTTCAACCTGTCATCATCACTTCCATGTCTCTCTAAGCAAGTAAAAATATCATCAGAAGTGATCATTGCCAGTATTATACTGCTTGCCTAACTGGAAGGTTTATCCACATGCAAGGCGTCAGCCTTAATTTTCACTCATTACTTTCTACCACTATTAAGGAAGCAGTTTATAAGCCTTTCATTTTAAACTCAGCCTACATATTAACTCTTGTTATTATGTACACTTTCCCCTCTCCTGTTGCCTGGCCTACACTGACAGTTCTGTGAGTAGCCCCTGTGCCAGAGAAAACCATCTAAAGGCAAGAGGCTTAATGTTCCTTGATGCAGGCAAGCTACTCCACTTACTCAAAAATAATCCAAGGGAGCCTAAGCTAAAATATTGTCTGAGAAATAGCACTTTCATAGTATGTCCCTTCTATCTCTCCTTGGACTAGACAGACTTTAAACTCTACTGCCCTTCACAGTTTTTAAGTCCTGCTGTACAAACGCTGTTTGAAAAACTACAACTGTTTTTCACTTCTGCAAGTAGTGACATTTAGTTTTCCAGTGCTATTTATCCAGCAATTTCTTCTCAGCATTTGTCCACAAACCCCTTCTAAGATCTTACACACTTGCCTATGAAATCTACAGAGAGAAGAAGAGGGGAAGGAGGGGAGGGCAAAAAAGCTGACCTGTTGTTCCTTGCAAAGGGTCTTGATTTGCACAAGCTGCTATCTGTAGGCGCCCCTGCTCTTTGTTGTAGCCAAGCCACCCCCAGCCTGATCCTTGAACACCAACCGATACGGCCGTCAGCTTCTCCTTGAAGTTTGCAAAGGAACCAAAGTCACGCTTGATGGCTTCCAACAACTCTCCTTTTAAAAAAGCACAGAAAGATCACAGAAAGTCAGGTACTTAACACCTTTCAACTTCCAGATTATCACCTGGAAATGTAAGGAAAGAGGAGAAGCAGCATTTGGGATCTGGGGGAAGAAAGTGTCTAGACAAATAGAGCACTTGCATCATTAATTAACAGTTCTGTCCCAGCCTACTTAAGAGGTCAAGCAGACTGGAAAGAACTTAGTGCAGCAGTCAAACACGCTGTCCTCAAAGACACAGTCAGGGTGCCATCAACTAGACATTCAGGAGTTGACATTCTTGTCTAAAAGGAAAGGGAACACCACAGAGGACTAGGAAAGAAGGTAAGGAGCTAGTCTGCATACCTAAGAAGTCAACATTAAGTGACTTTGGTTTCTTTGTCTTAGTTCAAAGAAATATTTGGACATCTTTTGATATCAGTAGAATGAACCTACACATAGTAATAGGTATTTAACCACTTCCCTCAGATTTCATATTTACAGCTGCTTCTACAGTTAAGTACCCTGTTTGGTACAGGTAAGTAGGCCCCATGATTAGATCCTTTCTCCATTATTATTAAGCTGATCTGTGCTGGGGCAAATGGAACAGAAATTAGAACTGTTTAGTGGAAATGCACTTCCTTTCCCCTGCACCCAAGCACACTTGTAGTCTTCAGTTATCTAAGTGTTTACTCAAAATCTGAAGGTAACTATGTTCCCTTCTTACTGGCTTTCTAATTAGCATGTGTAAGAATACTTCATACAGTGCAATGCTAGAGAGCTCTTTATTCCTTCCACCAACAGATGCTCTTGAAAATTTCTTGGTGATTTCTGCAAGTTCACCTTAAGACAGGCTTTAGCAGGCTTCCTACAAAAGCCCTGAACCCTTCAGCCGAAACTGAAGGATGACACTTTAGGCTTACTGACTTTCACAGAAACCAGGAGACAAAAATCACGGCTTAAAAGCATCTTTTCTGAGAACGTCATATGAAAATAAACTGTATCAGAAATGGACTGCTATCAGAACTGTTTGTTGAAATTTCAGCTTTGAAGCTTCAGAACTTCATGCTCTAGTCTTAACTAAAGCATTTTCAGAGCATTTTTGTCCTTCCATGGTAGAGTCAAAAGTCACAAGCAGATGTCACCTATGAATGCTGAACCAGAGTACAAAGCACCTGAGGCCCACCAATTTACAAACAGGCATATAAACCTTGTTCAAAACCTCTCAAGTTTACGACAACAGCTTTTGTGAGATCTGTTTTATAGGGCCTCTACCTTTAGGTTCAGGTAACTTGTACATAATCACTACTCAACCCATCCAAAGGGGATTTCTTCCTTTAACTGCTAAACTATCCCTATTCAAACTGAAGCAAAATCCAGACACTAGGTTGGGTCCAAGCACATTTCTTCCATTTCTGTGAACCAAGCAACTTAATTGGCATAGCTTTGTACAACTGGTTTTTCTTATGAAGATGGAAAGGCCAATACACAGCAACAGCCAAATATTTTGCAGTATACACATGATCAGCTTTAGAAATTACAAACACTTAGCACAGGGCTAGTTTTTTCATATTCTTGGCTTGCATCCAAAAAAACCCAGAACTGTGATAACTGTCATACAGAAAGGCCAAATAACTCTGAAAAATAAGGATCCTCTAGACTCTTTCAAAGAGAAAAGATCATCAGTTCTACTAGTCAATTAAAACTGATGCAAAAAACACCGTAACCAGCACTAACCTTGAGGCTCTCCTCCGCCGTTAGGAGAAAGGTTTGTCCAGAAGATGGTGTGGTTGATATGACCCCCACCGTTGAATTTCAGTGCAGGTTGAAGTGACACCTGAGCTGTAACATCACCTAATGATGCAGAAGGTAAAAACACATAGATGATAAAGACGTCATCATCACCGCAGCAGTCGTTAGTAGTCAACAGTCATTGCCACTAGGCCTCCGTCAATCTGCAAAATCTTTCAATTCTTACTAGCCTATAACATGTCTATGGAAAAGAGAATGTTGGTGACTGTTACCCGTATTTTAGATAAACACTGACAAAGTACATCAAAGATTTCTTTATCTTTGTCCTTATGCTGTAATGATGCGTGACCCGCCAATATTGCAACTACCAGGCAACCCCCACTACACATACAAGATCTACTGCCATTCTACAGCAGAATACAGCAACTAGCATAGCCAAAACACTGTCAGGCTCCCACACTTGCAAATGGCTCGGTATTGCCACTACAGGACAGGAACATTGTTCACCCACTAGCTCACTGATTTGCAAACTAAGCACTTGTAAACTTCTTAACTTAAAGGGCAAACAGTCTGAGCTTGAAAGTTGATGAGTACTGTGAGCACATACCCAAGTAAAATGTTCCCCCTCCTATTCTTTTATTAGCTTGTTTTGTCTTTTTTTTTGGAGGGAGTTACTTGCAGGAAAAGAGAGTAACCCAAATCATTTTACTCCACATGAGGGAACCCTGAATCTGGAATCGAGATCAGACAGCCCTGTATTTCCTCTCTTGCCACAAGATGTCGTATTCCTTAAAGAATTCACTGGTGACTTGTGCCTCTAAATGGTGTTACACCACTTCAACACAAATGTTTTGAATACTATTCTGACTTTTAAAAGAACTGAAACACTTCAAAGGTTTTTGAAGCTTTTTCCACCACTCCAATATATTCCCTAAGAAGAAATCAGCAGAGGCTGCTCTTTCCTCCACTCTTGTCTCACGAATGAGTAGTAGAAATCTTCCTATAGCAATAAATGAGCCATTCTAACAGAGAAGTGAAGGCAAGCCACAAAGCAACAGCACACCTCTTACTAAGGTTTTAATACAGGATTCTGTGTTCTCAGCATCTCTTATTACCTACAGATGGGTACAGGACTCGAACAAAGCATACAATGCAGTCAGTAAAAGCACTATTTGCTGAATTCAGGTATCAAGTTAAGGATGAGACATCTCTCATACCCACTAAATGGCATCTTCAGGGCATTTTCCTTGAATTTTGCATGCCTTAACACTTTTAAGTTCATCCAGAGAATACCATATATCACAAAAACATATTACACAAAAATAACCCAGAATGCCCTTAATGTATTCATCACTCTTTATTCCACCAATCCTTAGAGGAACCTATTCAAGACCACTAGGAACCCAAGATGGCATTTGACCACTGTCCTTAAAACACAGTATTTGTAGTGCAGTCAAATCCGTCCTGCTGAACTTTACACTGGAAAAGTCAAAGGGAAAACAAAAAAAAAGCAACTTTCCCTTAAATTACAGTGGAAAGGATCTTGGAATTTATTTGTATACTGAGTCCCTGGCCTTTGCTCCAGCTTACAACACTCCTCAACACAGTCACAGAGGACAATTCAGTAAATCAAGAGAGGCAGCTTAGAGCTGCTTAAGAGACATCTCAACTCAGTTTCTCAGCATACCAAGAGTAATTTTTTAGCTTGTAAGAGCAGTTAAGTAAAGCAAGACAGCTCAAATGACAGTCAGGAAAGAGCAGAGAAAACTGTGGTAGGCTCGAGTTTTCACTGAAAACAAGTTTCAAGTTTATGTCCTTTAATTAGCAAATCTTGCACATTTCCACGGACCAGTAATGAGAATTAGCTTATACTAAGATAAAAAAAAAGTCCTGTGCTGCACCCTATCAGAGAAGCACATACTCATTTTCAAATGAACTGACAACATAAGCCAATGGGACTCAATTCAGGACAGCTTTTATTTGAGTTTTCTAAGTGAAAAACAAGTCAATCTAAGAATACTTTACTTTCTATGACTGAACAAAAGCCATTGATAAGGTTCTGTTATCCAGAGCAAATAACAGATAGCGATCAGATATGCAACATAACCCCACATTGAAACACAGCACAGATTTTTATCATGCTCAGTTTTAAAGTATGGGAAAAGAAGGACAACACTGAGAGAATGAGGTGACAGTTGAGACTTTTGCCCTTTCCTAAAGCCTGGTCTTAGAAGTTTTTCTAATGAGGATCAAAATACTACACACAGTGTACTGGGATACCAACTAGCAACAAAAAAACCCCAACCCAAACCAAAATACACACTCAGAAATATCTCAAGTAATTTTCTGCTTTGATGTGCATGACCACCACCAATACATTGTCCATTTGCAAAAGAATGCCTGCAAAATCCTTCAGGAAGTATTAACCTCTGCCTCTAGATAGATCATTTCCAAGAGCAAGCAATAAGATGCTATCAAAGCACAGCATTTTTAAAAAAATACCTCAAAGGATCCACGACACTGCAGATGTTTCTGCTAACCAGAGATTCTGCCTCCACTAGTGGCTGAAGCCTTTGGTCATTAAACTGCATTAAGAGCAGCAGCTATTTCTTAGAGAAAACAGTTCCAGTTCCTTCCTCAACTGTTTACACTAATTAAGTCTCAAAAAACCCCAACTTCCCTGGATCCACCACAGCCAGGACAAAGCAGCAGCCAATCTTGATTGCCTGATGCTTACTGAAACTCATTTGTTCATTAATTTATACTGCACAAGTTATTTTTTGGCCTACTTAGGTACTGAAAATACCTAAACTTTTGTAGGTAACCAATGTTCTCTATTCAAGCACACTAGCAATTATCAAGAGATAGAGTGTTCACATTTACTCAGGTGTTGACAAGTCTCACTTCCATCCAAGCCCAAGCAGTTAAATTACACTGTAAAGCCACCTGGCAAACAGAAGTAATGTAATATATACAGTATTATACTAACAACTTCTTAGAGGTAAACTGAAGCTCTTTAGAAAGATCATCACAACAGAAAAAAAAAACCCTCAGAAAACTATTCTACCTTCTTAAAAAGATATGTGTTATCTCACACATTTTCATTGATCCAGACAAAAGACTGAAAAAAATTGCATTTCATGTGTTTCAGTGTAACCCTGCTACAACTACTGTAAAGTTTTCATAAAAGGCAGAGTATCTCAAGATTCAATCTGAAATCTTAACAAGAAATCCATGGTCATTTGCTGTATATTTTAGTGTCTTACACTAGGTATGTGACCTACATGACCCCCTAATCTGACCCAACAGCATAACTGACAGCTAACACTGGGTGTTGTACATGTTAACTGTACATTTGTCTCACCTCCACTTGGAGGTGACTGAGATTATCTCACAAGAACCAGCAGAGCATCTGATACAAAAGCCACAAAGGTCCACAAATTCGACTTTATATAAATTTGTTACTAACCTTTCACTACAACTTGTTTAGAAAAATGACTACAATTCCTATTGACTCAGTCTTTGGTTCAAGTTGCTAATGTAAATATGGACTAAATCCACCATAATCAATGAATTTCCTTCAACTTTTATAGTATTACAGAGAACAGAATTCATGCTATTTAGTTACATCTAGTTTCCAATTATCAACACCACTGAAGCTTACACTGAAAGCTCATTTCTAATAATATTTCACTTTATTAAAAAAAAAAAAAAAAGAAAAATGAGAAAGCTTGAATTACATAATCCAAAACTTTAAAAATAAACTATTCCCCCTGCAAAGAAGGATTAGAATTTATTTTTTTTTTCTCCAATATCTATGTCAACAAGCTTCCATCTCATTTGTTGACTGTGGATATACAAACCTTTTGCCAGTGCCTCTTTGTATTTCTCCTCCGCAACATTCAGGTTGTTCACGTAGGTGGCATGATGCTTGCTATGGTGCAGCTGCATGATCTCTGCATTAATATGAGGTTCCAGGGCGCCATAGTCATAAGGCAGGTCAGGAAGAGTGTGCTTTTGCCTAGAGACCAAGCATCCCAATGGCGCTATCAACTTGGCACCGCTTCTAGGACAGAAAAAACCAGAAGGAAGTAGTCTTCATCAGACTTTATCACTGAAGCCATGACTCTTATGATCAGCTGCTTTAAGTACATGGTATCTTAGCTAAGAAGTCAAATTTTCTTTTTTCTGGTGGTCAAAGCAAACACACTCAGTAAGTTAACTGCAGAGACAAATTCACAGATCACAAATGCACAAGGTCACAGACACAGGGCTTTGCAATGTAGAGCTGCCACTTTTCAAATCATGTCCCACAGGCCACTGCAAAGAGTCACATGCTCTCTCACTCATGCAGACAAGGCAAAGATGGGGAGAGGAAGGCAAAGCCAGATGACATGCCGATATTTATAAACCTAATCTTCATTCACCTAATCTTTACTGATCAAAACCAGAAGCCATGATATCCCCGGTATGCTTCCATCCTCACTACACAAGAAGTTTTTGCACTGAAAAATAAAAAAGGTGGGAAAACCCCCCTAGTCACTGGGTTCTCAGGACTGAACCTCTGTAGCATTAACACCTCCCGGGTCAACACACACCCTTCACTGTCCCTACGGCAGGTACCGGAATGCCACACGCTGCCTGATGAGAAGGCAGCCACGATATTCAGCACAAAAAAACCACACAGGTCCTGGTTACCCTTCCCCGTTTAAACACCTCGCACTTGTCATGAGACAAAACAAAAACCATGATGAAAGGAGAACTGCTGGGCTGGGAGGAAGGTCAACTCCTGAGGCTCTTTCACATCTCGCTGGTGACCTTGGCATAAAACAGGGACAAACCATCAGCGAAACGCCCGGGGCCCTGAAGAGTGGTCGAGCGCGGCGCCCCTGGCTCGCAGAGATGAGAACTGTCAACACCACGCCAGGCGACAGCAGGCCCTCGGCGGAGGCCGAGGGCAGAGTTTAGGCGGGTGAAAGGACAACAGCCAGCAGATCCCCGCAGCAGTACGACCTCCCTCCTCCCAGAATGGCGGTAAGCCGCAGAGAGGAGGGAACGACCACACCGCCTCCTCCTCCCGCCCACCACTCGGCCGCTGAGAGCGAGGGCGGCCCGGTCGCCGCCTCACGCTAGGGTGCTCGGGCCTCCATTACGCTCCGCCAGCTCCCCGCCGCGCGGCTTCTCACCTGCCCGCCGAGGCGAAGCGGCACAACATGGCGGCTGTCTAACGGCCGGGCGCTACACCGACAACGCAGCTAGATCTTCGCCCGCCCTCCGCACCGCCCGCCCCGCCGACGCCCCCCCAGCACTGTGGGAGGGGGGCGGGCGGTGCCGAGGGCGGGCAACTGAAGGGGCCGGGCCTCGCCGAGTTGCAGTGAATACAACGCTGCAGTCGCCTTGTTTCTTCAAATGCGGGAAAAAGACGTTTTTCCAATCTACGAAGCACAATATCATAAACAGAACCACTATAGAGAGCCCTTATCTTGAAGTTCAGGCCCTAGGTCCTGCAAGGCGAGGTGAGGCAGCCGCTGAGGTGGAGGATTCGCCTAAGACGATTCTCTCCCGAGCAGAAAAGCCCCTGCCCGGACCTGCTGCCGCTGGGTAGCAGGGAGGACAGGGCAGCCTAACACAACTGCGTCAAGCTTTGAAAACCTGCCTGGCAAAGACCTTTCGGGCAGTTAAGTAACAGGAACAGCAGCTATTTTGTCTACGACTTACTTTTCTTCAGTTAATTTCTATTCTTTTCCTCATTTTTATGCTCGTCTTGTTTAACCACATTTATTTTCCTCTTGGGAGCAATGCAGTAGCCTTCCGTGCTGATGAAAATCCTTCATTCGGGTACCTTAACACCAGCGGCTAAAGTAATTTGTATAGCGAGTGTAAATGAGTTCCAAGACCCATTACAAACTGGTTCTCGTGAAGGGTTACCGAGAACTCTTCCCTCAGAGTTAGGAGGCACTCTGCAGACAAGACAAACATTAGGCAAAATTCTAACTGTATGCAAAGGATTTCTTGCTACCACCAACCCCTCAATCTTTTCAGTTTGGTCTTTTTTAACACATATATTCCAAGATCTTATAGAACCCACTTATACTAGACTATAAAACCATAGATTACAAAAATTCAGTGGGGGTTAAGTCTGAAAAACCTTGGTGAAAATAAATTACCTTATTTTGGAAACTGCCAGGAAATCCACCTGGAGTGACCCACAGAGGGAACCTCGGGCCACTGAGAGGCACAGTACAGTCGGTAGCAGCTGCCCATCCCCTTGATTCTTGATGGACCCTAGAAAACCACATTAATTTAGATTCACCTATCAGCCAGAGGTATTCTCTGCACATCTGAGCAGTGAAAATAACTGCTTTATCAACGGGTACAATAAAAGGTGACTTGTCCAAAACCAACAGAAGGTTTGGAAACAAGATTTCCCCAAATGCTGATGAAAATATATAGCAAGATTTAGGCAGTATCTAATTATTTTATTTATTTTTTTTTAATTGGAATATATTGTATTTCTTGGTGATCAGTAAAATGTAATCTTTTGTTAAAATTAACTACATTTAAGATTATTAAATGTCACAATACAGGCACTGACAGCCAGGAAAGAACATGGCTACTTCAGGTTTTAGCATTTCTACAGGTATTATTATACTGCAATTCATTAATGCTTTGCAGTTAACTGTTATTAACTAGTCCAGTTCCTGGGTTTTTCATTTTGAGATAAAAAGAATAAAACAAAACAGCCCAGCTTGCTTATTTATAAGACACTAAGCAAAGAAGGGCAAGGGGAGTGGCTTACCTTGCCTTACAAGTATTTCCCTTCAACAAGTTGAAGTAACTTCTAGCCTTGGGGTATATAATTTCTATTTCTATTTTTATTTTTTTGTAAGCTCTTTCAACAGCAGATTAAAGCTTAAGTAACACACATGCTTGAGAAAATGAAAATAATCTTATGTTTTAAAACATGAATGTCCTATAATAACTGACAGATTAAAGTGGCAAGCTGTAGCTACCTGAAAGCTATGTATTAGTACATTAATAACCATTTTACATCCTTCCCATTCATTCCTTATACTAGGTGAAAAGACATCTATCATTTTCTTGATATGAGTTGGTTTCATATTTCAAACTGAGATTTGAACCATTACCACAGATTTTTTCCACAAGGCTTTTCACCATCTATGTTATCAAATAAAGCCATTGTTATCATCTATTATCAGCATTTTAAGTTTCTTACAAATACTAACATTCTACCATGTACAGGATCCAGCATGTGTATATACACATGCTATGGATAATCAATACATACAATACCAAGACCAAATATAAAACACCAGCAACTACAGATCTAGATCACCACCAGGGAATTTTTGTTAATTGGAAATTACTTTGGGTGTCAGATGCTGGTACTTTTTTGTATAGATACTTGTCACTTTCCTTCCACACATTCAACTAGTAACTGCTATTTTTCAGGCAATGAGGCCTAAAGTAACATTCAAAAAAACCCAATCAATGGAATTTAAGCTTCCAGTGACAACTAAGTGGTTTTAATACATTTAAAAGTGAACCCTCTGAAATTAAAATAGCAGTGGTCCAGGTCTCTAACAGATGACAACAGCTAGTAGTTACTTTAGTTACATCCATTTGTCTCTGACAATATTACTGCAGATGCCAATTCTCATACAATATGCCACTTAATGGTACCAGAGAAATCCTTCTATAATCTAGGAATTTATTCTGTGTAAATTTGAAACAAATTCAAGTATGCCCTGGAACTTGGGACAAATACTGCTTTCAAACGAATCTGTTTCCACAGTGCATCACAAAGCTATAAGCAATTTACTATTGTTTTAGTGGCTACACATGACATTTTTAGTCATCTGGCAATTACAAGATTCACAGGTAGAAAAATGTTGAAACTCCCCCAAAATATACTGTTAAGTACTTTTATCTCCCTTTTGAACAGTGCTTAAAACCAGTGCTTTTTCACCTCCTTACTTATGTGCCACCATCACTAAACTAGTAGGTAGAAAATAACCACCAGAAATTCAGGTTCTGAGAAATTAACAACTCACTGCTACTGACCAATAAAAATATGCTTAAAGGGTTTTTTTTTCATTCTCTACACCAGTTGAGAAGTCAGGTCCCTCAGGCAGGCATTTACATCTGGTTTAAGAGACTGAATTACTAACTCAAGAGTTTTGTAGTTTAATCTGTACATTTACACTTTGGATAGTCCTCACTTTTTGTTTGTAGGGTTTTGTTTGTTTGGGCTTTTTTCTGGTTTGTTTTGTTGTGTGTTTGGTTGGGGTTTTTTTAATCTTCGTAAAAGCCAGGTTCCAACTCTAAGGCTTACTTTTATTAACTTTTTCCCCACCACCACCCTGTCTGCCAATAAGGACAAAACCTGTACAATAAGCACTATCAGGCTGGCCTGGAATTAGCACGAGTACACACCAGTAACTTCGGGTACTTGGCATAAGCTGTATAGATAGGATTGACATAGGAACAAATTCAATAAAAAGGCAAGTATCGTAAATACACTGTACACAAATACGCCATGTAAGCCAATGCAGAACAATGAGGAAATTACATTATTAAAAGTTTTTATTTAGGTTTGGTCAGTACAGGTAAGATAATATTGGAGTCACAGAGCAATATGCATAAACAGGATACAACAGTTCTTAAAAACTGAGTAACTATGCACACAATTCAGAAACATTCGGTCACCTAAGGAGAAAATGCACAGATGTATGGTGGGAAAAACTGTAATTAACACTGAAACTACTACAGGACTCCTTCAGTAAGTCCATCTTTTAGTGATAAAACTACTGTACTGGGCAAACTTGGCAGTCATAAACCCACAGCTATTATGACAAATCTTGAAGGTGGTGCAAGTATAACAGTATGAGTAAGAATGCCCTTACACAGCACAGGTTCTAGATATACACAGATTTGTACAGACATCATTTATGTTATACTTTATGGAAATAATTTCCATTTCAACTTCACATTAACTCATATAAAAATAACTTGAGCTACACAAACGTCCTTTTAGCAACATTCAACGTAATTAACTGTTAAAATTTCCAAAGTGGCAGAGGTATTGAAGCAGAAAGAAACCCACAAAAAGGCAAAATCGTGACAAGTATGCACTAATTTAAACGTCTTCTGGACAGTATCCTCTCCCAATTTAAATGACACTGTATAAAAATGTTGCAGAAAAATGTTACAAAACTGAACCCTGCACATTTACACTGGAGTCCAAACCATTCTGGACATGACGAGAACCCACAGTTCTGTTACCTTTCACGCTCACTGTTTTCTCCTCTTGAGGATCATGATTGGAGTCTGTGTCATTTGAGTGGTGAGTGAGAGAGTTTTCACTGCCAGTGGGAGAGTCTACACTTTCATACCCAGTACTGAGTTGGTTTATGTAGCTACCACTTCCTCTACCAGTTCTATCTTCAGAGTGGTTGGACAGCTTATTACCATTCCCTGGAGAAGCCGGGAAGTCATCTTCAGTGCTGCTACCCTCCCTATAAAATCCAGGCCCAGACGTCCGCTGATGGGAGGAGCTACCATTGCTTGGTCCGTTTGCCAGACGGCTGCAGTCTTTACCCACAGCCTCTCCCTGGTCTGTAGGCTCAGAAGATGGAGTCCTGCTGGTACCTGGGCTGGAGGCCTGCGACTGCTGCTGCTGGTACTGCGCCAACTGCTGGCGAGTCTCCTTCAACTGCTGCTGAAGAACTAGAATGGTACTCTGCATACCCTCTACCTCCTCATCAAGCTGGATGATGAAGTCATTCAATTCTATATAAAGAAAACACATTTGTTGCAAATACTTAATAGCCCGTATATAGCTTGAATCTCAGACACAAAAAAAAAGATTAAATTCCTGTAACTCAACATTCTATGCTGAAATTTTTCAAACTATTTTTCAGCCATCAGGTATGCACTGGTTTTGATACTCTGCCTCTGAAGGAGGAAATGCTTAACTATCATCTATATACTTTTTATACTGCTCCTCAAAATAGATGAGAATAAATCAATCCCTGGGCAGGAAAGGAGGATATTTGGAAAACAGCTCAATTCCAAGAATTAGTGCTTTGCAAGCAGATCCTCGTGTATCTACTTTCATTCAAGTATGGTAAAAGTGACCATGAACCACATCTGTATATAACAGACCTGAATAATTACAAAAGCCTATTCACTGACAAAAAAATTTTAGTCACATTTCAAGAAAGTTTCAGCTCTTAGTGGTTTTAGTTCTTTAAATCCTGTATAAGACACTAAAAAGACCTTCTTAACAACAAAATTAACTAATTCCACAGGGTGTTTTAGTACTTACATACCAAGAAAAAGGATTTTTACTACTTGGACTGCATTTTGGAGCAAAACAAATTTCATCTGAAAACAGTAAAAGAAACACTGGCTCCCTTAGTCTTCCACTGCACCATTAATATGGTGGAGCAAATAAAATGCAAACTGCTTATTAGTGCAAAAAATGATAAAATTAACAAGTGTTCTTGCTGCTGTGGAAACACATCATTAGGAAAACTGAGAATGTCCACACTATCAAGTTCATAATGGAAGCAAAATATAGATGAAATGCAGTATCTAAATAGCAGTTAAGAAGCAAAGGGTAACTATTCCAACAGCATGTCATTACAGCAAGATTAATTTACCTTAAGAATTCTAGTTATACTATTTTATACTGCTACTTCCTCAAAAATATGACCCTCTGTGTGTGTAATCTACCCTTAAAAATACAGGATGCATCAGACTTACACAATGCTAAATTAAGTCCATGCTATCTTAAATACTTCAGTTTTAAAACAAAAATATACCCAGATTTATGCAACGTCTAACTAGCTCACGTGCAAAGACTAACTGTAGTAACCAGATAATCTATTCTGTAACATTCTGTCAAAAAAAAATTCACCGATTCCAAACTCTCAACTTTAGATTGAGATTTAAAAGATTTAAAAGATTTGCATTTTCTCCATTTAAATAACTCAAGAGGTCAGAGTATATAGGTAATTTCAATCTAGGTTTACAATATTGTAAAATTTGGACTGTCAACACGACAATGAAATATTTTAGTTCATCAGCACTAAGCAAAATTAATGTATTTTTCTTACTCTTATTAAGAAGTTAATGATTTTGTAGAAGTAACTTCAAAATGAATAAGTTAACGAGAAGCATCCTGTTCTCAGTGCATGCTCAGCTTCATGCAACATTAACAGCTTTCACCTTAACTCACCAATAACGTGTTGCAGTCTAAACAGTCTATTAAATAGCAAAACCCACAGTATGAAATCTGGCAATTTCAAATTCAAACACTGCATTACTAGAGCTGAAGATTCCACCCGTACCCAAAAGTTAATTTTGTTTGGTTGGCTTTTTTTTTAATTAAGACCAGTGAAGACTTATAACTGTCATATTTTACTCTATATTGCCCTTTCATTCTGGCAAAGATGGTTTTACAGTACGCGTACCATTAGGAAATTAAACTATCAGAAGTGCAAGGCAACTTCCATTTTCTTAAAAAAATCCCTTACCATCCTGACTGCTTTTAAGTTCCTCACTATATTTCTTCTGTAAAGCCAACTCTGCCTCAAGCTGTGCAATACGTCCTTGGGACAGCTGCCTTCCAAGCTCTTGATTCTCCTGGATAAGCATTCGACACTTCGCCATTAACTTTTTGCCTGTTTGGCTGCAAAGGAAAGAGCCATCTATCACAAAATGAATACAAAACCTTCAGTAATCTTCCTCAATCACAATTACAGACAAAAAGGAGATGCAATTTCTGCATGTCACAATTCAAGGAACATTATGCCTCAACATAATTGTCATAGCAGAAAGTCTCCCTATAGTTACCACATGCTGTTCCGAGGCCAGTTGATCTTCTGTCGCTGTCCCGTAAAGTGGAAGGCAAGTTTTATTACTGCAAATACGAATAAGCACATTGTTCTTTTTTGATAGCAACATCTGGATTATCAGTATGCACAATCTTGCATGTGCTAATTCTCAATGGAGTTAAATATTTGATTAAAGATGTGCCTTGTAATTCAAAAGATCAAGTACTGCATAAAATTTACACACGTAAAATGCATGATAAGTCTTCTTCATCGGTTGTACTAGTAAAATTTAACAATTCAGTCTGAGTGAAGAGACGAAAGTTGCTTGGGGAGAAATATTAAATCCCGTGTTCATTTTTCATAGTGACATCCATTTTTCTTTAAGAGTCTTAGACATTCTTTTGAATGCTGTCCAGATACTCTTCTTTAAAAAATTAGATGTCCGTTTTTCAACTTCAATTTATGTATTTGACAGTAATGTACACAATGGGTTTCATGGTTTCTATGGTTAGCTTTTCCTACGCACATCTTGCATGGTAAGAAGAAAGTAAAATGTAGTTGAAAACTGACAGGAAAATAAGGAAGGAGTGTATTATTAATTGTCTTCCTTTAGAATGACCGATTTCAGATCATGAGTAATGATCATTAGGGTGTCCAGTTTCCGAAACAGGCAGGAAAAATACACTTGGAACTGACAAGATTTTCTTTACTGAATAGGTAGTATTACACATCTTTAATCTTCATGATAAAAACTGCACTGTAAAGCATTATAGGAAGTAGTATGCAAATTAATATATAGGCAACACAGCTGACTCCATAAAAAGAGAAAAACTGAAGTCCTTAAGGCTCTTGGTCTGCCAAAGTCAGGATAGCAACCACAAACGCAGGCTCCTTTTAATAGGCCCAACAGCATAATGAATCTGTCCTCTTTTCTGCAGGTGTGTACGCTCTGCCAAAACCAAAAAAATCCCAACCAAAACTTTAACAGGTTTATTGTAAATTCAATGGCAGGACTTGCATTAAGGACCAGGAAGGTCATTTAATTTGTTTGTTTGCTTTTAAACAAGTGACAAAGACTGAAAGAAATTCTGAGGATTAAAAAAGTAGAACAGGAAAGAAATTTCTGCTACAAAGCACAGCCAGTGTTCTCTCCTGCAACCAAAATACCCAACCGAAAGAATTTAAAATAACTTCCTTATCAACTACCTTTTAAAAGCATTCAAGTCTTAGACAACTTCTAAGTTCTGCCATCTCTGCCCCATTTAACATTTTCCAACTGACTTTCCCAAATCTTTCAGATGGGCTGCTCCAAGAAGGAATCTGGCTGTGTAAAGTCCTGGAAGCCTGAAACTCTGCTAAAGGCAGCAACCTGTTTTCTTTCTTGATGTGATGTCCAATGCCAGGTCCTTGAAGTTTAAATTGTGCTGACCTAATACAGTCCAAGTCGCACATTTAAAGATGCAAGTTTCCTTAGAGATGTTCATTCTGTGTAAAGCAGGACCACTTTGGAGATAACCAATGTGACATATCCCAAAAGATATTAGGCAGACATGCAGCAATTTTTAGCCATTTGCAAATTCCTGTTACTGTATTCATCATCGCTATAAGTTGAGGAAGTTCACAGCGCTTAAGTCATTTAAAGTCATCTCTTCACAAAACAGCATCAACTGTAGAATCAGCAAGTACCAGTTACCTTGGAATTGGGATAATTTTAGAATCCCATTAATTTCTTCATGTAAACTCCTGCCCAAATGTATTTATTACCTGTATAGAAATTTGCATAGTTACCTATAATGCTATTTCCTCCCATCAAATTTTTTCCAGATGTTCTGAACAAGTATGGCACCAAGCAACCTCTCCTTGCAATTTACAAAAAAAAACACATGCAAGAATATAAAATCAGTAGCTATTAAAATAACTCCTATTAACTGTAAAAATAAGTTTGGCATTGTTTTCACAAATCCTCTTGAATACACATGCAACAAAACCTGTAAGAATGCAAGTGGTTTTATTTCAGAGGACTAGAGTTTGTTGTACTAAGCTTACTGCAAATTACATTTCTACTAATTTTTAATTCAAACATATACTCTATATTTAATTATGTCTGAAATGGCTTAGCGTAGCCATTCTTTTGATTACACACCCTTTTATTTCTCCCTCCAGACATGAGCAGTGATGAGGCTGTACACCTTGATCTACAGTTAAGGCCCAGAACTAACACCGCTTAGGGCTGCAGTTAACGTGTTACCCCAAGAACACCAGTTAGGGATAAGAATAGCAGCATCAGCTCTTCCACAAACTAGGTCAGATGCCATGAAATGAGTAGTTGCATACAAGGACTGACAATTAACACAATTAAAAGGGTGGGTGTGTGTATGCATGAGATGCAAGGAGAAAGAAAAGTCCTATAAATTCTTCACAAATCATCATTTCTTTACCTTCCAGAAAAAAAAAAAGAAATCAATAAAATCTTAAACCAGTTAATGAAGACAGCCTCAATCATTTACCAGAAAGTAACTCTGATTTTCTGTATTACAGCTACTGCATATATAAATTATGCACATTCACAGCACTGACTTAGCTATATGATGCATATTAGGCTATAGTGCAGCTACAGAAATAACAAAATTTTCTTTTGATACTTCTGCTTGAAAGAAAGTGGCAAGTTATTTTTCTCTCCTCAGTTGTACATGCAGATTTAGAGCCTGAGGACTTAAGAAAACAACCAACCTGTATCTAAATGCATTTAAAAATTTTCTGAACTCCAAGTTGAACGAGCAATCTGCACACAATCTGCCTCTATCCACACATTATAGTGAGCTTTACAAATGGCTTCGTAACACGTTGAACAATTTATTAATGCAAGTCTTACCTCTGTTTTGATGCTAGATCATTAAAATCTTAGATATTGCTATAGCAAACTCATTCCACAGTATCACTTCTTAAAAGGTAAAGATTTTCTGTAGGTTTTTTCTTTTGCTGTTAAGTCATTACTCATGCAAAAAAAATAAGCCTGCAGTAAGTACACTACTCTTCAATACCATATTAATCATCTGAAGCACAAACACTTAAGATACTTCTGAATTAAAAATATGTAATGCCATCTTCATAAACGTCATCAAAACAGTTAAAATACATCACCTGTGACAGCTAGATATCTTTTTTTTAATTTAAAACTGAATTTTCTAGGATCAGATAAGAGTGATAAAATGTTGCCCAACTGTTTTGAAAAATCAAAACCTCAGATTACTAAATAGAACTTATTTCGCTAAGGAAGAAAACAAACACACAGATACTACACCAAATCTGCATTTCACTTTACACACCTCAGACATGCACTCCCAACTGTCCCGATTGCTACTCTTACAAGTAACGTGGGACAACAGAACAGAGGCATCAATAGAGTAGCAGAGGCTCCTTCACTGATTCCACCAAGGAAAATGCATGCATTTAAGGTTTTTTGGTTTGTTAAAATACTGACTTTGTTTTCAGAGAACGAGACAATGCAAAAGTAACAACCTGTTCAATTCTCGTTCATCCCGGGAGTTTCACAATACAACAGTAAAACCAGTAGTGTTCCTTGAACTATATATTACAACTATTTCAAGGCACATTTTATATAGAAGTGCAATACAAAAAAAAACAGGTGTACAAATGAATAAAAACACCCCACCAACACTGAAGACAGTTGCCATTGTGTGCCTCTGTATTGAGCATTCGAGATCAGTTCTTAGTATAGAAGATCAGAAAATTCTCTTTTCTGCATGAAAACATGCAGTGAAATACTTATCACAACCAGATTTTCTTATACACACTAGTTGTGATCAGATATAGATTGCTTCCAACAATTTTAAACCTGCAATTAGATAGAACGTACATTTTTGTACAGTCCTAATTTTGAGGCACCCACAGTATTACCAACCATCCAGAAAACAGTTCATTATTTAGCAACATTGACTTAAGGCTCCATCAAGTTCTAGAGAGCCCAAAGGCTAAACAGTCAAATGTATACACTACTACTGTTGTGGTATCAAATAGCACTCTCATGGCTATTCAGAACTGGTTAGCGAGTAAACTCAACGCAAAATTCACCTCATCGAGTTTTGACCCAGCAGTTCAGTGAACAAGCAGGAAGTCCACAGTCTTATTGGCAAAACTGACTTACAGTGTCTCTAAGTCACTAGGCTCAAGGTTAAGAGTGAAGCATATTCCACTTCTACATTTTACGGGAATTTTACATGTTCAATTCATGATTTATAATCTCTAGGTTCTCTCTCCTCCAAACTGTCTGTAGACACAGTGTGCCACAGACTTAAGACTTCTGTTTCTCCCTCTATTTTCTTCAAATAGAACAATTTTGCAAATGTCTACATGTTCTAGAAAAGATTTTTTTTCGAAGATGGCCATTTCTTCAGAATAGTCCGACGCCATCAGGCCTCTGAAGCAAAGGGGGAGAAAAAAGCTGAAACACAAGGTTCATCTGGTAAGTTTTACATTAAGCATTACAAGCTGGACAGTATAAGAATGTGGCTTTTGCCTCAAAACGTCTGAGTCTTGGTGTGGAAACGAGTACTTGGCTGTCCCACCATAGCATTCTCGTAGTGGGACTGTCAGGGAAGTCTTGACTGGGGAGTATTTGTTTTGTTTACCTATCAGGCGTAAATTTCCAGGCACTCAGTTCATTTTGGGCTTGTTCCAGTTTGTCTTTAGTCTGTTCCAGTTCACCTTTCATTTTTAGGAAAAACAAGTTGATGGCTGGGTCCACCATCGTTGATCTCAGTTGGGCAACACTGGGCTGCTGGACTTGCTTGAGGTACTGAATCTGATTCTGCATAAAATAAGAAAAAAACCTGTTATTCATACAACATTAAATACAGTTTTGAAGTCATTTAGCTACAAATAAAAATAGTTATTCCAAAGATAACATCAAGGAAGCTTGCCTTCTTTCAACACTAACCTGAAAAAGGCAGGATGAAAATCACTTCTGCCCACCTGCACACTATCAATGTGCAGATTCACCCAATCCCCCATCCCACCACCTGCCAAGCTTTCAAGGCTGATTTCCACCACTCACCCCCTACTTCAGCTGGTTTTCTACATGCCAGTTTACATTTACTAACGCAAGGACTGGAGCACTAGAATGCTCCCTTCCTTTTATATCTGCTTGCACACTTTTTGGGGAGAAAAAGTGAGTATGTGTACAAGAGCTAACTTCCGTGTAATTTCAGTGAAGGTTATCAGGGAACATCACAGCTAATATTGATGAGTATTATTTTTAAGAAATTACTAAAGAGCTTCTACGGGCTTTTTGCAAATGTGGCAATCATTTTTGATGCAAGTTTGCATATTCATTTCTTTAAGGAAAATAATTTAGAAATAGTAATGTCAATTAAACAGATTTTGGTTGGATTATATTCTCTTCCAATAACCACAACCCAAAAGATACACCATTTTATAATTTATAACACAGGAGATTTACAATACAGTCAAAATTTAAGAAGGAGTAACTGTGAGATTTCTTCTAAATATAGCATTCATTAGGTGAAACTTGTATGTATTTAAATAGGATTAACTTTTGTTGAAAATTCCTTATATTTTAATCCCATCACACACAGAAAATCTTAGAATGGACTAAATAGTACACGTTTAGAATGCAGCTAATAATTAATATCACATCAGCCTGCGCAGAGTGTTCATTCTTAAATTCGATTTATTACGTTCCCTGTATCGCGTTCCTTCAGCAGCAAGAGGTAAACAAAATTACATACGATTAAAAAGAAACATAAATTGAAAGTTGGGAGTTTTGGCCCCTGCTGCACACACCATCTTACATCCAGACTCAATAGCAACAGTTTCACTGATTAGCAGTGCAAGGCATCACCAGCAAAATGGAGGGAAAGAGCCTGTCTCCATACTTTGCTTTACTTGGGACAAGCAAGACAGCTTAACCATTTCCCTCTATATACAATTACCTTGTTATGGGCTCTTTACACATCAACAGTGAAGAGAAAGTTTAAGTACAAACATTCTATTTAACTTAAAAATGTGCAGTAGTGACCTCAGACAGTTCTCGATTGAGGACATGGGGTTTAATTTATATACTGTTAAGTAGCAACAATTGTTGGATTTTATTTCATATAAGTGATTTCAAAGGATTGAAATAATTGAAATATTTCCATTGACTATACATTAATTTTTTGTTATCAACAGAAAAGTGCTTAGCTGCTGGAAAAAAATAAAACCGAAATAACCATCATACTTTAAGTTTTAAATAGGCCAACTTCTATGCAAGAAAGAAAGGGAATAAAGCACTGCATAAATATATTTTCAAGAAATAAAACACTCAAAAACACACCTACAGACATTACTTAAAAACAGAAGTCCAAACTAAGATTATCCTAACATTTCTTGGATACTATTTTACCCTTGTGACCTTAGCATCACTGAATGCAGAAAACATTCCTCACTGAATAAAGATCTATTTAATTTATTGTTATTGATTATATCTTTTCTATTCACTCAACTTTCTGATGCTTCCACTACTGGAAGTATTTCAACAGTCTGTCAGTTCACTGTGAGGGCTAACACTAGTAGAGGGTGAAACAGCTAGTTTAAAACATGTCAGCACTCATGCAGACACTCCAGCTGGCAACATATTCTGGGAATATAGTTATCCTGCAGAAACATGGCTCCCAAACTATTTTTAGACAGGCATAAATGGGGGGGGGGGGGAGAGAGAGACCATGTTCCTTGTCTTACCTCAACCCAGCTCCCTCCCTCTTCTACTGCCAGTATTAGGAACTGTAACATTCCTTGGATCACTAGCACAAAGATTTGCTCTTCACTCAGGCAAGAAATGTACTAAAACACTCAAAACAACTCAGATTATTATGTCCAATGTCAGTAGTCTCGTGTGTATCTCTAGCTCATGCTCCTAGGCCAAGCAGAGAGCACTTGCATAGACGCCACAAAACACATGAACTGTCATTCCTAGAACGGTAGTGTAAAAAATTTACTGAACATCCCTTGCTCTTTCCCTCCCCAAACTTAAAGACCATTTATTCCTCCAGTTTTTCTAAATCAAGTTTTTTTCCATGTCTCCTCAAGTGCATTCTCCAGTTTTAACTCGAGTTCTCATCTGTCAGGCTTTTCAACCACAAAGACCTAGCAACTTCCCCCCAGTATGACCCACTCTGAAAGCAAGCCCATACATCTTACCCCTTTTAACCTGCTTATTTATTCCATTCATCTTCCTGCTTAGCCAGTCCAAGCCTCCCATTCTTGCTCCCTCTAACCACTCTCTGGTACATGTCTCCTCCTGTTGAATATCGCTAAAGGTAAGAGGTGGGTCAAAGCCGACTTCAGGCTAGAGCTGTATACACAGGAATGGTCATGTCCAATGCCAGTCCCCAGGACATGTCCACTCTAACACCTGAAATACACAGTAGCTATTCATATTTCCAAACACAAAAGCACATACTAGCTGATATTTTTCAAATGTGCAGACAGACAAACAGGGATGACTTTTTACAGAGTAAAAACCTTGGCATCAGCTTTCTCTCTAACCCAAGGCAAGAGAACTCTGAAAGTAGTCTATTTAAAGGACATCAGGCTGTTCTGGTGGATTTATTGTTTGTTTTTAAGACAGACAATAACATTTTTAAACCCTCTTCTCATTTATTCTTGGAAACAGTTGAATCCTTTCAGCTGAAGTTGTCCTGAGATACCCACAAAGAAAAGACCCTCTGACATGAATTTAACAAATCAGAACCCAGATGCTTAACAGAAAACGTAAGCTAAGTAAGCAGAACTACATATCCTTCTTGTAAGGAAGGAATAGAAGGGAAGAAACTGCATAATGAAAAAGAGAAGGAACACAACAGAGCTCTAACCTAAACCACAAGTAGGCTGTTAGAGAGTAATGACTAGATACTATAGCTTAAATGCACCCACAGGAAGCTTCCACTCATTGTTCTCTGTTCTGTGTAAAACCTAATTGAGTAACCAATATTTCCAAATGCCTGTCCACTTACTGACCTACAGTAGCTGTGCAGTAGTTTGGGAGGGGGTTAAGGCCCTTCCCTGAAGTAGCAGCAACTTCATCCTACCTCTACCAGAAATACGGCTTTATATAGCAGCAGTAGCCAATACCTTGTCTGCACTGCCCTAACAGCAGCAACCTCTTTTAGGGGATTGCTCCTGCTGGGGGGGGAAGGTAGCTTAAGGCTGCTGCTGACAATAAGGCACATGAGGTATTAAACACAAACTTCAATCTAGCCCTTTAGCTATCCACCTCTAAACTATGCAGAGCAAGTTTGCAACACCAGACTCTCAGTACACTCCCAGCTCAGAAGAAACCCATATGTTCTGCTGCTAGACTCGGCACAGAGCACAAGGTAAAAATGGAGCTATGCATTCAAACACCATCTTGCTTCTCCAAAACCAGTACTGAAACAGAATCAGGACAATGATTCTGCTACTCTGACATGCAAGCCTACACTTAAAAGACAGTAACTGGTGACTTTTATAAGCTGAAGTAGGTTTTGGTGTGTTTCATCCTTTTAAGAGTACAAATTAAAACAGCACTTAAGACATAATGTATCACACCTTATTTTAAAACAGAGCTAGTATATTGTAACTAGCATGGTCTTTTACACATCATTAATCAGAACACACTTCATCTTTGTCAATTACTACCATTCCAATATGGTATTTTTAAGTTTTTATCCATTTAAATTTGAATGTGACCTGCATGTGGTAAGTAAGTATAAAACATCTCCCTGAAATTCATTAAGAGTAATATGAACAATTAAGTCTTGTAAGGTTTTCTATTTTTTACATGAAATATATTTTTATCTAAAATATATTTGATCTATTCATCTGTCATTTTCAAGAAACTTGACACAGATACTCTAAGATACGATAGGAGACATTAAAGGCTTACATATAAATAACTGTCACTGGTACATTATACATGTAAATATGGTTTCTAAAAAACCGCTAAATATGCTAAAAATAAAGAAACGTTTATTTTATGGACTAAAAACTAGACATGTCAAATAACTTATCATATGTGATTTAGTTGAATATGTGATTTAGGTGAATAGTTTTTGTTCATTAATGAACTGATTTAGCAGCTTATAACTTGGCTTTGCATCTCATCCAGCATGATTTATTTTGCTACACTTACTTTACTGGAAAAAACGCCACCTAACAATACAAAGTCAAGTCATCCTCCAGAGATTCTTGAAACTACACATATTTAAGCTTGAAAACATTTTAATGTGTCCATGTCTCCATCACAGCTTTAGCCCCCCCCTTCTTCAAGGATGCATCTTCCTACCTCCATACACTATGGAAGAGATTACACCCTTGATGTTTTTTACATGTCAATACTTGGAAAAACATGCCGCTTGGATGTGTGTGGCTTTGTTTCTTTTTGGTGGGTTGTGTCCATGCAACCCTTTCCCATCCCTCCCCACCCCTCTTTTTTTTTTAAAGTACACTGAAATTAATAAAAGTTCTTCAGATGTTCATCTAAACAGTTGTTATGGAAAGCCTATGCATCACAGCTATAAACATCTAAATGTGCACCCAAAAATCCTATGCTCTTCATGATCTCACCAAATTCATAGCCTTAAATACTTGAAATCTTGTCTAACTCTTTCTTTTAGAAGGAAGAAAGGTGAAAATGGTACACACAAATTTGCTTTTGGTGAAAAAAGCTTTATTTTTTTTCTTAGTATTTATTGTTTCAGCTATATGCTCAGAAGTTCAAAAGATAAAAAGCTTTATTACCGCTGTTCCTTATAGCAGAATTTATCAGTAAATCTTACAAGAGGAGCAGATGAATATAGTAGTTTTAATACTAGGGAAGTGTTGTGGTATTGTACCAGAACAGATCTCCATTAGTATTCTGGGCCGCATCAGGAGCAGTGCTGCACCGACAGCTTGAGAGGTGATCCTTCCTCTCGGCACCGGTGAGACATCTGGAGTGCTGGCTCCAGTTCTGGACTCCCCAGTACAAGAGAGACACGGACACTAGCGTGAGGCTAACAAAGAGCCATGGAGATGATTAAGGGGTTAGAGAAATGAACACACAAGCAGAGGCACAGAGCACTAGGGCTGTTCAGCCCTGACAAGGCTCAGGGGGATCTTACCAATGTGCATAAATACCTGATGGGGGAGTAAAGGAGGCAGAGCCAGGCTCTTCTCACTGCCCACTGAAAGCACAGAAGGCAATGGGCACAAATTGAAACACAGGAAATTCTACTTAAACATTAAAAAAATGCCTTTTGCTGTGAAAGTGGCTGAACACTGGTACAGGTCATCCGGAGAGGTTCTGGAGTCCCCATTCTAGAAGACACTCAAAAACTGTGTAGAGTCCTTAGTAACCTAGTTCAACTGACCCTGCTCAGAACAGGGAAACTGCAAGTCCCTTCCACCCTCAGTGATTCTGTGATTCATTTTTTGATACTGCAAAGTAAGCTTTACTCCCTCTTTTTCCTCTTCATACCAGTGCTTACTACAAACCAAAATAATCTTATGGTCTTAAGCACACTGACAATACTGCGTACAGAGTCAAGTACCACAGTACCATATCTGACAGCTCTGAAAGCCTACAAGAAAAGAAAGGAAGGCTGAAAAAGTAACAGAGGAAAGCTACAATACTAGTTATTAGTTTTGCACAGAGCTATATTTCCAGTAGGAGAAGCTCTCAGGAGTATAATGCAGAAACTAGCAGCAAGAAGCTTTTTACCATCTTCTCTCAGGAATGGCCAAATTAAAGCAGCAGTGGAAAATTATGTTAAGGTAATCCAACAAAGATCAAAAGTCCCAAAATGGTAGAAGATAGTTTCAAGAAACCAAAACTAAATACAGAAGAAAATGAAGTCTCAGAAAACCCACAGAAATAAAGGAGAGAGAAATTGAAATAGCAACCAAAAATGTATTCAGTATAAAGAATATGAGAAACCCCAAGAGGTGGACCTGCCAAATTTTAACAGAACTTCCTCTGGAAAAGTCAGTAGCTCTTTACCTAGCCAAATGGCTGTGTAAGCTTAGAAATACCTTGTTACCTAAATCAAATGTAAATATCAGTCTAAAACCTCCAAAATGAAACTCAATCTTATCCTTACATTTCAACTTGTTCCTGCATCCAGTGACAGTCAGAAGTAACCTTTTTGGTATATATGCACAGCTGATAAATGCTGGAAGACAGTAAGCATGGCTTATGCAAGAATTATCTTGGTTCTGAAGCAAAAGTCCTTCCATGCAAATTGCTGCTGAGAATCAACTGAAATAACTAATATTAAAAAAGCAAACTTTAACTGTTCTTTCCTAATTCAGTGAAAGTTCAAATGTCCCACCAAATCTGAGGCACAGAAAATGTGATGCTATAGATACATAGCACGTGGGTACTGCCTCAAAAGCTGATAGCTTTCGAGATAGCCTGTAACAGTCTGAAAACACTTATCCTCTCTAAATACTTACAGTACACTCTTGCATCTCCTGTTCCTTAGTTGCCAGTCTCATCACGAGAATATTTTCTCTTCGGGCAGACTCTTGCTGTTGCTGTTTCAACTTCTCTTCTGATTCTCTCAGTCCCGTCACATCATTAGCTAATTCAAGTGATAACACAAAAAACACGTTTTACAGTATCCTTTCAGTAACAGTTTTTAAAAACAAAAAAGGTTTTAAAAAACCAAATTCATCAACAGCAGAAGTAATAAATAAGCATGACTACAATGTTTAAGTAAGAAAAAACAAAACATCATTAAGTATTAGAAAAGCTTGACAGCAGATGGTTTTACATACACCATTCTGATCCTTCCTTAAGGCTTACTGAACTTTTGAAAATGTTTCCATGTTTATACAGGAAATAACTTTTAAATTGGAAGAGGGAAATTTACACTCTGGCAAAAACAATTTGTGGTCAATCCTCAAAGTGGTCTCAATGCTCCATGAGTAAACAGTATGACAGGTGACAACTTCAGAAATGGCAGCTCAGTCACTACTAGAATTCTTCTGATCCATGAACATTTATGAAAGTTTCTATGTGAAACGTGAGAGGAAGCGGCACGGCACATTTCTGAGTTACTCAAACATGATCACGTGCAAGCAGCCTCATACAAGCAGTACATGTTAACTCTGCTACTTGTCATGTATAAAATGATGGAAAATTGGAGTAATTAAGATTTTTAATTTTTCTGACTACTTGAGAATGATCAGCTGTAAATGTAAACTAAGAATATAACAAATTGCTCCAGGACAATTAATTTCTACATAATTCTTCGCAGATTATTCAGTAATACTGACAGCGACAGCCTGTACTAGTTTCCAAAGCTGAGAAACTGGGAAGATTAACTGATTTACCTGGTTTTGGATACTTTGAGATTAGAATGAAATCAACTGCTTACACTAGCTATATTTTAGTCTCTCCAAAACATTATGAGGCAGCAATAGAAGAGAGAGGTAACAACAAAGGAAAGAGAGGACATCTGCTTGGCCTGAGAAAAATACCCTTTGAACTCAGTGGTACTACTTCTAAGTATTTAGACTGCAAAGGTGAGTGGAAAACAGCAAAAAGCCCACCTGTAGCTGCCAAGACAATTTTTTAAAGTGACTTAGGCTGGACAATTCAATCATTTTGAGAACATATTCAGCTTTTCCCTTTTGACAGTAGGATGTTTCTCCCATATTCTCTTTTGAAAGACTGAAGTACAGACCAAGTTTTAAAAATCATATAAGACTGACAATTAAATAGTTCATTTACCTAATGAGATCAAACATTACTTGGGAGCTCATTTTAGACCTGTACCTCTACAGACTACTCCATTTTCCCTGTAGTTTACAAAGCTGTGAAACTACTGAAGACAGACTCATTCATGGAGTATTTCCTCTCTAATGGAAAGTCCTGAAAATACACTTATTTGTGGGGTTATGTTTTGAGACTTCCTCCCCCTACCCCAGTAGTCTGAGTACAGATGGCCATACAGATGCAATGTAAGACTTCAGTTACTAACATTTGCAAAGGAAAACAAGTGGCTGAGAAAACTGGGAAAAGCTGAACACTTACACTAGAAAAAATAGGGCGGTTTTTTTCTGACAAATACCTGACATGTAGATTATTTCTTATTTCTAGCAGTTTTAGAAGGCACAGACATAACTTAGAAAACTCTGCTTTACACGAATATCCAGGTAACTCATACCATTTTGAAACTTGGCTAACTTACAATTAAGGTCTGTGTACTTGCCCTCCAGCGCTTGCACATATGCTTCATACTGTTTCCACCTATTGCAGAGACAAACAAAAAAAAGAATTTTCTCAAGCTCAGTTTATTATATCAAGGCACCTCATTCCTAAACTTTCAGTACACACTCATATCATAATCAGAAAATGTCAAGAGGGAATTACACAACTGCATAAAAGACAATTACAGTTTTAAAATATGTGCTTTTAATCATGGAAATAGTTACATACACTTTGCATTTCGAAAGGATAAAAAGGTATCTGTGCATTACAACACTTGAAAATGAGATCTCAAAACTTAACGGTAGCATTTGGATAAGCACTGGGATCAAACAGTTGTCTGTGTAAAGTACCCTAAGATACATCTCATTCTTAGAGCAGAACAATTCAAGCAAAATTCCGTATTATTCCATAATAAAAAACATTAAGTCAGTTACCAAGTGAATAACAATAGAAGCAGAAATGTACTACAAAACGCTAGAATTGGCAGTCTAGGTTAAGCAGTCATACCCACTCATTCAAATCAAGAGCATACTGTGATTACATTCATCAACCAGAGCCAAACAGTTTAATAACTGTTTGAAGACATGTTATTTGAGTGATTCAGCCACAGAAAACATCACACTTAAAACCAGCACTGCATTTGGTACAAACCACCAAATCAATAGCAAATGAAGTCTACAGTACAACTTAGCACAAGTTTCACAGGATGGTGTTTGCATGGATTTCCCCATTTCACAGGATGGTGTTTGCTCCTATGTGTCTTCCTCATAATGATACCTTTCCACATTATGAAACAAATTCATCTAATAGCTTACCACTACAGAAAGGGAAGATTTCTGTTCCCTCCTAACTAATCTCCCTCCCTGACAACTACTTTATGCCAAACTCCTAACTGCTTTAACTCCTTAACCCACAACACCACTATCTCATTCAAAATGACAAAAATCTAACTGTACATCATTTTTGACCACTTAGTGAATTCAAACTGATCGTTAAATGGTCTAAAAAGCATCAGATCTGTAACAGCAAGTCAGAGCACATCACTAGGAAAAAGAGGTAAGAACAAGATCTCTTCCTTCTAGCAGCAACAAAATTTTGCATATCTTCAGCCACACATGAAACCAGCATGAATTCTCTCTTAAGCTCTGTAAAAGAACAGCTATATACCCCCTTAAGCCTTAAACTTATCTCTCTGCTGCAAAAAGAATGTTGTTAGAAACAAGTTTCACTGTTTGACCTGTAAAAGTTCTATTTTAGTTCAGGAAATTTCAATCTCCCAAAAGTAAGAAAACAGTCTACTAAACAGCAAACCTGGAAAGAAAACATAATTTTTACATGAAAGAATTAACATGAATAGAAGATTTGGTCTGTCAAATACAGCCGCAGGACTACTTGACTTCTAAACTGCATCTCACAGCCTGAAAAGTAATTCTGTCAAAATCATCATACACACATACCACACGCACCACACTCCCGAGAATAGAAGTACACAAAGAGCAAGTGAAATGAAGACCTGCAACACAAGTTAAGTAGACATGACAACCACCAGAAATTAAAAAAACAAAAACAAACCACCCAACAATACAAACCAACCCCACACCAAAGGAATACAATGAAAAAACCTCCAAACACAGAGCTCATGCTCACCAAGAACATCAGAAGTAAGGCCTCTAAATCATCTCTCATCAACTACTAGTATTTAATCAAGAACTGAATTTCTGGAAAATAGTGCACTAGGTCACATCATGGATTTTTCAAGTCACTTGCCTGCCAACTGTTCTAGAAACATGACTCTTCAAATATAATGTATCAAAAACTCAGTGAATATTATTGCAGTTAATCTTCAAGCAAGCTGTATTGAGTCTCGTTGAGATAAGAGTTAATTCTTCCCACAGCAACCTTCATAGTGCTGGGCTTAGCACTGGCAGCTAGAAAGGTCTTGAGAACACAACAGTTCGGGCTACTGCTGAGCCACGCTCATGCACAAGGCTGTCTCTCCAGCATTTCCCTCTCACCAGTAGGCTATGGGTGGACAGGATCTTGGGAGGGGACAGAGCCAGGACAACTGATCCAGACTTAATAAGGGATATTATATACCATATGGCATCTCCTCAGCAATAAAAGCTAAGAGAAAGGGTGTGTGGGTGTGTTTACTACTACAATATTTTGTCTCCTGAAGTAACCGCTACATACTCTGAAGCCCTACTTCCCAGGAGTGACTGGACTTAAATCTGCTGATGGGAAGTAGAGAATAAATGTTTTGTTTTCCTTTGCTTCCATATGCAGCTTTTGCTTAATTAAACATCCTTCATCCTAACCCACAAGTTTGTTGGGGGTTTTTTTATTCTTATTTTCTCTCCCCCTGCCCTGGTCTTGCCAAGGAGGGAAGGAGACAGAGCAGCTTAACAGGCCCCTGGCATCCAGCCAAGGGCAACCCACCACAACATTTTATGACACTGTACAAAATAAATTTGTGATCACCACACTGACACAGTTCGAACTCTTCAACAATCAAGCCATCAGTTTAAAACTTGAACTTTTTTATGACTGTAGCTTTACTTTCACACACATGCACTGTATCAATTTTGCTACAACTACAGAAGCTCTCAGAAGCAATTTTCTCTTATAGCAATTGCGCTCATTTTCACTCACTTCAGGCAAGCCAGAAAGATAGCAACTACAGAGACAAAAATCTAAAGTAAGCTGATTTCATGCAGTTAGATTTAAAACAAACAAAACCCCACTCCATTAAAACAGACAACTGAATAGACTAAAAGCATCAAAACAAAAAGTGAAATAACTGAAGTTTAAAAACATTCATATTAATGACATAGACCATTCTTATAAATAACTTCAGCTCAGGAAAACAAGAAAATACATTGGTAGGCCCTTACTGAAAGGGAACTGATTCCTTTCCAATCAACTTGCAGTTGTGATTCTTCATCTGATGTGTATACATTTTTGTAATGATCTCAGTAAACCTGAGGACTAATATGTCAATGTATTTACCAAATATATCAACATGGTTTCTCAAGAACATCCATGAAACAAGTTACAGCAAGAATAACTAAGATTTTCTTTTTTTAATATATTATACACTTTGACTAGTTTTAAGTTTTTTTAAAACAGTTTTGTGATGGCCCTGAAAATTTACTTTTCATTTAAGTGTCTCTTAACTGACTTAAGACTTTAAACACCTTTGTTTAATTCTAAGTTCTTAAGTCTCCTCTTGTAGTAAATTTTCTTGTTCAGTGCCTTTAATAATCTATTTTCCTAAACACTATTTTCCAGCTTATTTCACTATGTTTAGAGTAGCAGCACAGATAATTAACAGTGAGAATTAAAGTGGAATTCTGATCTTTGAAAAGCTGAAGTCACAAAATTGTAGCTTCTGACATTCTGCAAAAGAAAAAGGAAAATAAAGAACTGTGACAGAATAGTGTTTAAAAAACTAAACACAAATATGCTGAAGATCACTGACAGTAACTCTTTTCTGTTTATTATGTCTACACTGGTAGAGAAGATCAGATAGTAGGCTCAAACAGGACAGGTGTAAACCTCTGTATTTCTAGGTCTCAAATGACTACAGGAACAATGTTTGAGTCTGCAGCACTGTTCTCTAAATTAGCAATTCTCCCAGAAATCTGTTTTTACCTGAACAATAAAAGGACACTATTTCCAAATGAAAGACTCTAGTCTTACACTGTACAACTGAATCTCCATGTGCAGCAGTTTTGCTTCTGTACTTTTTCCAGTAATATGGACTCACAGCTGCTGCCATGCAAGGCTGAGATAAGCCTGCATTCCCATTATGTGAATCGCACATGCTGTCTGCACACAGAGCTTGAAAGAGGGGACAAGGGCAGAAAGCTTGCAGAATGTAGTAACGATGCTTTTCCTCAGTGACGGCATCTCAGCCATGCCACGTTGAAACCAGACAGCAGAAACTTAGGCTAATCTAGCAGTGTACATACTATCGCCTGGAAATCCCAGCTACCAAGCACAACTCCAGTACAGTCAAAGGGTTCAGAGCTGCAAGTCCACACACACACACAAAAAAACCAACCAAAAAACACAAACCCAAAAACCACTAAACAAAAACCGTGTAACAAAAAAGCAAGCATGATCTAAAGCCTCCATTAGGCCCTACTGCTATCAGACAACAGTTAGGGAAAGTCAACTCAGATGTCGCCATAAGCCATACTGTAGGTCTTTATTTCAGATCATGAGAAACTTTAATGAAAACCATATCCAGAAATATAATCCTCTGGAAAAAAAAAAACAAACATGCCACTTCTCCATAGGACACTAGACAACATTAAAGAGCTCTGATAAATGACAGAAGTTTCCATATAAATAACATTTCTAAAAAATTACATACTTCAAGCATTTTCCAGCTAGCTCACTTCACAGGCTCTTCAGGGATAAGACTTTTGCCCCTAAACACATTGTAAAGCTCAGTAAAACATGTTTAAAAAAAATCAGTAGTGACAGAAATAGAAATATTCCTCACCATGCCCAAATTATGTCAGAAAATTTAAGAATGGCTACTAGCACATCATCTACTACAGGAGGAAAGCTTCCTCTCTGGGAAACTTTTTTGCCTTACTTGAAGACTTATCCCTTCTACCAGGTTACATCTACATGTATCACCTACGTTAAACTTTTCACTATAAACATAGGTAAAATCAGCACTTAAACTGACACAATTATACAGTTTTCCATTAAACTGTCTTGGCTTGAGCTAGAACAGAACTAATTCTGTTTAGTGATTTTACTTCTCAATAACTCTCTTAAGTAACTGCACTTTCTGAAGTTAACAGCATACTTCTGCATACAGTGTCTGCTTCTAGTAGTGGTACCACTCAATGTTTAGTTACTACCAAGGATCAGTGTGCAGAAAGGGCCTTGCTTGTACTTGCTCCTATGGAGACCAAGATTACCGCTAAATCTTGTGTACCACACTGGGGGTGCAGACAGTGAAAGGCCACACCTGCAGGGTGAAGCAAATAGAACAGGTGACCCTGAACTGACCAACAAGATACTCCATTCCATATACATCATAATCAGCATAAAGCTGAGAGATCATGAAACTTAAGCTCTTTTCTTCAATGGCTGGCATCTGAGAAGGACTCTGTCCATTCTGCCTTCAATCCTGATCCATGTGTTCCAGAATCCAACTGCTATCTGTCACCAAGTCCAGTTTGGCACTTCCCCCATGCCTGTCAACAGCAGCAGTGATGTAATTGTTACAGGGGAGTGGGGTTCAATGTTGATTTTGTATATATTTCATTTTATTATAATTATATTAATGAAAGTTGTTTTAGTTTTCTTTTGCAATCCAGAAGTTTCCCTTACTCCCTTTACTCTTCCCAGGGGACTTAGAGAGCATCTGTCACATGTGTCATCTCTAACCCTTGACAACTATTTAAGAATTTACATGTACTTGCAAAAAGCTTCTTTCCTTAAACCAGTGATTTATAGCACTTGCAGGTTAGACCTTAAGTCTGAAGTCTTTCTTCACAAGGTCCAAGAGATTGTTCTACTCTTCACACATGTAATCATAAGAGATGCATTGGTTTAAGCAAGAGTGAGAGTTGCCATGACCTCTTTGCCCCATATTATCCCTTCTGGTACATACGTAGAGGACTCAGGCAGCTCATCAGTGAACTCAAGTGGGGAAAATGATAAAAGGCTAAAAGCCAGCTTCTTTTCTCCAATCAGTTTGGTCAATACTGACTTCTTGATCTGTTTAGTAGCTCGTGTCAGTAATCTGAAGAGCTTCATTAAAGTGCTACTTGGAAAGGGACAAAAAAACAGAGATCAAGCCGTACATGGAAGTAGGAAGACAGTCCTGAATTCAGTATACATTCAAGAGGTCACCGGTAGGTTAGTCAATTCCCTTCATGCTTTAAAAATATTAAGCAGACTTTAAGACTTCATGGCTCTAACATACCTCTATAAATACCACTACTTTTTTTTTTTTTTATGCTGAGCTCTGGAGTTCACTTTTTCTGAGAATGAACAAGCACTTAGAGGGCAGGACACACACAGCATTGCACCTAGAGCCAGTCACTTTTGGAATGGCTTAAGTCTATGTGGATTGAAGTTCAGTAAAAGCACTATTTCCTCAGAAATGCTTGCGTAAATCAGAGTGCTTCAGTGTTTTTTAAACTAACCAACCACTAGTTTAAATGACCTGGACAATACTGATCAGATTTTTAGCTACGATCCAGAGAGTGCTTTATCACCATGTTCCTGTCTCTTCTTTCTTAGAAGCTCCTATACAGTCAAGCTAAGTAGCTAATGCATTATAGAGAGGAGGGGAAAGGTGAAGATCAGCCCGTAGCAACAAGTAATGAGACAAGCAGAAATTCCCAAAAGGTCAAACTGAAAGGCTTCTTATTGATCCCACTCACATTTAGTCAAGAGAAGTTAAAATGAGCAAACCTAAATTATGCACTTCATGAAAAAGAACAGTGAAACTGAGATTCATCACACAAGAACCGACAAAAAAAAGATTTTCTGTATCTGTATTTTAATCAGTGCAATTGTACAGCAGTGACATATTACCTAGAAGACCAAAAGCAGATGACACATGCCCGTATCTTCAAAAGCGTTTGCGTCACCAAAGCACAGACAAGAAAAGAAAGGCATTCCAAATCTGAAGACAGTCCAGTAGCGGTCAACACACACTTTTCTATGTCTGATAGTAAAGATGCTTTTGACTAAAATATGATATATACACTTAATTGTTACATTTTATTCTAATCTACAAAGCCAGCTGTTCATGTAGTAATTGCTAATTTTACATGAAAACACAATAAAAAGTAAACTTACTATAAATCCATTCAATATGCATTCAAACAAAAAAAGAACAGTGTTCCTAGGACAGCTTAAAAAAATAAAAAGGACATGGCTAAAATAACATTTAAGTTTCCACTTTAGGTATAACGGACACTTGTTCCCCTTCTATCCATCATGTGGCCTTTTTGAGAGCAGAAGTTGCTTTGTCTACACCAAGCAGTTTAACTGCTGACATACTTTACCTCCTTGGGTGTATTTTGTCACATTCTCACTTGAATATATGCTGGTAGTGGATCTCTTCCATGATAACAACTATCATTGTAAGTTACAGAAACTGATTACTATTGGAAGACTTATTTTCCTTCCACACTATTAATCAAAAAGCAAGTGGCACAGAACCTATGCTTTGGTACTTTTGCTATTCCCAGGGATTGTCTTGAGTACAGGAACTTCTATTAGAAGATTCACAAGGCTTAAACCACTTAACATCAAAGAAGCATTTTTTCCTACTGTTTAAAAATACCACCTTTACTACCCAAACCACTAGATACTCGGAGGAAGCCAGAAACCAGTTTTAAGCATATGGAGCCAGAGTATGTTGACTCCCACAGAAGGGGCCATCATCCCAGAAGTAGCTGGCAGGATAGTCTGCCCAGAAGAGGGAGCAGCTGATCATATCCACTGTGTTGCAGTTGGGTTATCACATTTTTACAGTTGTCTTTGTTCTATGAAATAGCAATAATTAACTTGAGAGACCCTAATAACGCTTGTAACTTAGGAGTACAAAAAGCCAAGAGCTAAAGTTTACCAAAATGCACACAAACTACTCCAGCAGATAAACAGAGGACCTACAGATGTCTATTTTGATTACCTCCTTGTTTATTTTAATTACCTCCTTGTTTATAAATCAGCAAATTCAGGTATACAGAGACAAGTGGCTTGGGTCAGTTTAAGCAGGTGGGCTGTATGACAGGATTGTCTATTATTTTTCCCATGGTAATGCTTCACTTTCCAGAAGATGAAAAAATGGCCAGCCTCTTCTTTATGCAAGTTCTAGGCAATGAAAACTTCATTTTAACATTTTACTGTTAATATCTGAATATGCTGAGAAGACCACTGCACAGACCAAGAAAACCTAAAACTTATTGTAGGAGCTCGAAGTTGACATTTTTCTGCTGCTTAAAAATAACTTGCTATCTAGCAAGTTATGTAAACAACTGTATCTTCTAAAGTTACAAGTGAAGAAACTCCTGTTTATGTATTACAAAACATTGTCTGTGATTTTGTCTCTTTGGAAAAAGAGACAAAGCCCCAATCTACATATAAAAATTTACGTCAAGATGAGAACTTCACAAAGGAGAGGTATCATGAACAGCACAAAAACAGCTTTCCAGAACAAGGATGCTAAAAACAATGGAAGAAGGTCACATATTTTCTATTAGAAGTTCACTAAAACGAGATGAAAAAACTGATTTATACTTTACCTTAGGATAAGCTCATCTCTAGGTAAAACCTTAAAATCTGCTTCACTAAGGCGAACCTAAGGAGAAAAAGGCAAAGCATAACTTATGAAGTTGTCCTGATTATGGGGGGAGGGGGGGGGGGGGGGGAAGAGAAAAAAAGCGAAAAGTTTTTTTGAACATAC
>WTSP01021667.1:33458-120130 GCA_025331215.1 Actenoides lindsayi | reverse complement strand
ATTATTCTGCTAATAATATACAATTTTGTGAAGTGAAGCAAAGGAGATACATATATATATACATATTTTTTTTTTATTATTTTTTCTGTAAGCCCCCACCATCCATATCTCTAACACAAAAATACCAAGCTTTTTTTTTTAATGAGAAATTTAGAGAATTTGGTGACTTGATTTCTTTGGAAATTTTAGGGTTTTTTCACCAGTTCACCTGTACTTATTGTTGGAGTTTTTAAAAACTGAAGCTGAATCATGGGGAGTTTTATAGTGCTCCATATCAGAAAGTTTTGCCAAATACACAACAAATTAAAAAGCTTTGAAGGGCTATTTGTTGAATGCTTCCTTCCTCAAGCAGCACGGATTTTATTTTTTTTTATTGCTACTGATTAAGTGAAGGATTAGCACATTTTGAAATCATACCTAATATTTTAACAAGAAAATACCATCTAGGAAATAAAAGTTTTGTTAATCTTGGGAAGAGAGTGTCACAACTGAATTTTCATACTCCTCCACATGAAAATCTGAGCTTATGTCAGCAGTTAGATAATATAGAAAGAGACTATGAATTTTAACAGTTCTATCTTTTTCTCCCTAAACATTTTGGTTATCTGTAGGGAATTGGAAATCCTAAAAATGCTTTGTCCTTTGTCCTGGTTTGAGTAAGAACAGAACTAATTCTGTTCAGTAATTTTACTTTTCAACTCAGTTCTTCTAACTAACTGCACTGTCTGAAGTTAGCAGCCTGTTTTCACAGGCAGTCTCTGCTTCTAGCAGTGATAACACCCCATGTTTATAGTTACTACCAAGGACTGGTGTGCAGACCAAGGCCACTGCTGGATCTTGTGTACCACATTGGGTGGGTGCAGAAAGTGAAAGGCTGCACATTCAGGGAGAAGAGGACAGGACAGGTGACCCTAAACTGACCAGCGAGGTATTCCATCCCATATATGTCATATTCAATATAGAGCTAAGGGATCCAAAGGGTCTTGGGGTTCTTCTCCCCTCTTGGACTGCTTTGCCAGCTACACTTGGCTTGGCTCGGGTCTTCTTTCGATTCCTTCCTCAAAGCACCCAAGGAGGCCTCTGTCCGTTCTGCCTTCGATCCCTGTCTGTGTGTTCCTGAGTCCGGTACCAGAATCCAGCTCCTGAACACAGCTCCCGTCTGCTGCGGGACCTAGACTGGGACTCCCCCAGTGCCTGCCCCACAGCATCAGTGGTGACGGTGATGTAATTACCATCAGGGAGATTGGGTTCGATACTGGTTTTGTATACATTTGTATATATTCCATTTTTATTATTATTAATTTCATTTTCATTAAAGCTGTTCTAGTTTCCTTTTCTAATCACTCAGTCTCTCTCCTTTATTCCCTTTCTCTTCCCCCTTGGGGAGGGAGGGGGGTTAACAGAGAGCATCTGTTATAGGTCTGAGGGGCTGCCCTGACCCTAAACCGTGACAAAAAGGTAAACAGGGAGTTCTTATTTTTCTCCCTGATGGTGATCTCTAAGAAGGTGTAAAACGAAGCGATGCTGGAGTATAAAAACAGAGTTTAAATGCCTCATTTCTTAGAATTTCACTTCAGATTTTTTTTTGTTTTGTTTTTCTTCTGGATTTGGATCATTTGTAGTACATATTACAGATCTCTGCCCAGGATGAGGGTTGCTAACATGCCAAAATGGCATTAGAGGGCAGTGCGTCGCAACTTAACTGGAGGTCTTTGGAGTGGCAGCTGTGGTTGCAGGAACCTTCCCCTAAACTGCTGGGGATCAGGAGAGCAGAGCTGTTGCCACCCACGCAGGTGGGAAATGGTGGGGACCACAAGGCGACACAAAAGCCAAACACCAGGGTTGCTCTGAGAAGTGTCGATTGGGTTGAAAAGGTCGTTAAATCCCATCAGGTGGTGATGGTTTCCAGACAATGGTGGAGGTCCCACGTGGAGAACTGATCCCACTGCCCACCACATTTTTTTTGTGGTGGCCCTGGTAGCATCTTCAAACCTTTCTAGACCATTTCCCCCCCCCCCCCCTTTTTTTTTTCCTCTACACACACACAACCCTCACCCCCCCTCCAAATACCTGCCTGATTATCACTGCTGTCTTCTCAATGACCTTCAGCATTGCCCACATGTCAAAACAAAATACGAAGAGGAAAGTGCCAGAAGAAAATTTATCCTGGCTTGGGAAGATTGCCTTTGGTTTGCTGGCTTGAAAAAACAACTTGAAAGCATAACAACCTGAAAGAATTGACAATAGTTAGAAAGGCATTTGAAATATTCTTTCTTCTGAGAAGGGAACAGCTGAAAATGCCACTGTGAAAGCAATGAAGAAAACACCATATTTTTGCCATATATAGACTGACCCAAAACCCCAGAAAATCGTGGCTTTTTTTCACCTAGATTTTACTTCACGTTTTTACCTAGTTTCATATTTTGGCTGAGTTCCATAATGAAAATGAGTAAGAAGTGTCTCAGAACAGAAGTATTTCATCACAGATGAAGTTTCCGACACACACATTTCAATATTTTTGATCACAGCTCAAGAAAGCTCCGTTGCTATTGACACTGCACTGAGGAGTGTTTTTGTTTGGGCAGCAATGGGGGGGGAAAAAAATGCTATAAATGAGGAAATGACCATTTTGTCCTACCGTCACTGTCTCGGGCTTGTTTGAAGAACTGAGAAAACATATTGAAAATGTAACAGTGAAAATATTACACATGACTAGACTCTGTACAGATGGGATGTCTGCTGTCACTGAGAGAGAAAGAATGGTTGTGCTATTCTGCTAGAGGAAGGGTTTGGATAGGAAGCTATTCAAACCACCCCCCCACCCCCCCCCCACCCCCCTCCGCATTAGCCATAAAGAGGCTCTTTGTGCCAAAAATGCAGGTTTCTTACATGGTTAAAATCTGACTGTCTGGGGCATCAATAAAATCAGAGGGATTTCAGGAGTTTTGCATTTTCTGGGAGCTGGACTCAGTGATCCTTATGGGTGCCTTCCAACACGAGATATTCTATAATTTTATGCAAATAAAGAGAGGAGGAAGAAAAAAGTCAAACCTCCGCGGTCATCAGCTTTATAACTAATAGCTTTGGGAAAGGTTTTGGAAGCCAAGGCAAACAGCGAGGGAGGATTTGGAAGAGAAGGAGAAAAATCAGCTTTACAAGCTGGCTTGACTGCCTTCCCAACCGTTACTGTGCGTGCCTGTGGTGAAAGCTTTCTCCCTGGTGTTGCTGCCTTTCTGTTAATTTTCTCTTTTGTCAGAGCCAAAACTTGGCTGAACCATTTATTTTATTTTAATTTTTTTTCCAAAATTTTAATAGAATCGTAGAATGCTTCATAGAATGGTTTGGCTTGGAAGGGACCTTTCAAGGTCATCTTGTCCAACCCCCCCTTGCACTGAGCAGGGACATCTGCAGCTAGAGCAGGGTGCTTCCATTCCTTTGTAAAGATCAAGTGGTGTGAAGGGCTGCACTGGAGAACCTTTGCTATTAGTCTTACCTCCAGGTTTGAAGGTTTTATGTCAGGAAAAGCCATTGCTTAAATTCACTGAACATTTTCCTGTTCAAAAGTACTGATTCCCTTTTCGAATGATTTCGCCCCTTTGATTTTCCATCCTAAAATATTGCTTCAATCTGCTGCAGGTCTAATGGTGACACTAATGCATTTCCAACGGTTTTGAGAGCCCAGCTTGAGGCCATTTGAAGGATTCTGGGTATCTATTCTCTCCAAATGGAAATACCTCAAGTTGAGTACTCAAAAGCAGAAGCAGTCTCAGGCAGCAATTTTCAGCATCAGTTGAAATACCTGAATAAAAGCTCTCTTCAAATTTACAGGTATGGGGTTTTTTTGAACAGAAACACAATTCTGGATCTGAGATTAAATTCTAAGAACCATGGGTTGTTACTGAGTGATATGACATCACTTTGGAAATGCATCTGTACTGATGATTTACAGATAGGTAAGGTTACCCTTCCGCTTGCTGCAGATGTGTATCAAATTCTTGTGAACAACCGTTTTCAGTCCAAAACAGATGAATCCAAGAACTTAAGGTTCAAAGAGAATAATCTGAGCTCCTGCAGCTGGCTCTCATGACACCTTCCAGCATAACCAGGACTATTTGGCATGTTGATGGGCAAGAAGATGCTCATGGATAGTAACAGGTTTGTGCAGTTTCCATCCTTGGAGGTTTTCAAGACCTAGCTGAATAAAGTCAGGTGGGATCTCATAACCAGCTTTGGGTTAAGCAGCAGGTTGGACCAGTCCCTTCCATTCTGCATTATTCTATGAGTCTGTGGTTATTTTTGTGGCTTCGTTGCTGTTTCTTGCTATAATTCTACAGAGAGGTGGGACAAAGGAGAGTGAACACGTGGAGACCTTGAACACTTAAGATGGCTATCCTGAAATATCCTCTAAGATAATCTTACCTAGGCATCTAAAAGATTTAAGCCATCTAATTGATAGAATCATAAAGGTTGGAACCAACTTTCAAGATCATCAAGTCCAACTGTCTACTAGACATTACCATATTATAAATAGTCCATTTCTGATCCTCAGCTGACATCCCACATAATAATACTGAGCCTACGTAATCCAACACCCTAGTGCAAGCCCAGCTGTTATGATTTCACAGAATCACAGAATGATTGAGGTTGACAGGGACCTTTGGAAGTCCTCTTGTCCGACCAGCTGCTCAAGCAGGACAACCTAGGTCCAGTTACCCAAGACTGCGTCCACATGGCTTTTGAATATTTGCAAGAATGGAGACTCCACAACCTCCCTGGGCAACCTGTGCCAGTGCTCGGTCACCCTCGTAGTAAAAAAGCATTTCCTGATGTTCAGAAAGAAACTCTGTGTGTCGGTTTGTGCCCATTGCCTCCAATCGTGTCACTGGGCACCAATGAACTGAGCCTGGCTCAGTTTTCTTTGCACCCTCCCTTCAGGTGTTTATACATATTGATAACATCCTTCTGAGCCCTCTCTTCTCCAGGCTGAACAGTCCCACGTCCCTCAGCATTTCCTCACAGGACAGATGCTCCAATCCCTTCATTAACTTTGTGGCCCTTTGCTGGCCTCTCTCCAGTATGTCCATCATCTTTAGGATGGACTCAGGCATCCTTATGGAACTGCTGGTCTCCAGTCAAAACCCAAGTTTCCAATTTCACATAATTTAAAGATTGGTTTTCTGAAGAGTATCACAAAATCTCGCCTAGGCTGTGCAAGGGAGAGCCAACTTTTAAACAGAAGTTCAAATTCTTTTCCCTGTGTACAGCTGTTTGTGTTGGGACACGATCTCTTCTGTTCTTTCTATGTCTGTCTTCCTGTGTGGGGAATGAGCAGTATCACTGGCCCTGAAGTATGTTCAGGTAAATGTCATTGAGGTGAATTTTTGAAGCTAAGATGAAGCTGTGATATTCAGAACCTGTTGAATGAAGGACTGCTGGTTTGGAATTGTCCTAGAGGACTTGGAGAGTCCTGGAAGACTTTCGCATCAACCCTTCAAGATTGTCTCTGCCATAGAGGTGCTTGATGGAAAGAGGGACAAGTATACTGGAACATCCTCATCCTTGACACTGAGAATGGACCAGTCTAGTCTGATCTAAATGGTATGACCCTGCTTTAGGATTCAGACCTTCAGCAAGCACCTCTCAGGGGTTTCCAGATGTTTAGCAATGACACTTTCCATTCCAGAGGAGGACTGTGTATATTGGATATATGGACATATAAAATTGGCTAAAGTATCTTATACAATTATAGTATGATTAATCTCATCCCATTTTAGCTATCTGAAACTGAGATGCTCAGTAAGTTTTCAAGCACGAGTTATGGCCAGGAAGTGAATCATCTCTAAAAGACAGTCCATGGAACAGCACTTTCTTAATTTACTGGGACAGTTTCCATATTTCACCTTATGTCCCAGGATTTATTTTTTGCTCCTAGTTTGCATTTTATTAAAAAAAAAATTTGTGTGCCCTGAGGTTTTTGACAGCTCTACAATTCACAGCACACTGCTGTAGCAAGAAGCAAAGAACTGTGTGTTTATTCTCTCGTGCAAGAGAGAAAAATGTTTATCTTGTAGGTTATAAGCCAACTCAATGACTGGAAGTTAAAACAAAATCAAGGATGAGGGCTTATTCTGCATTTTTCTAGGTAGGATTTCTTGCCTCTTTCTTTGGGGATTTTGTACTGATTACTGGAAAAGGGCCTGACACTGAACTACATTGATGGGGAATCTAACCCCAGACTGGTAATTCCTGTGTTTCTTCCGAAAAAGCACTGTAGACAGAGAGAGTGCTCTGAAGTCCTTTATGATCTGGTCCCTTGGTGTCATGGAAGGCAAAAGAAGAAAACTGAATGCCAAGTTTTCATCTTTTCAAGTATGAAAATGTTCACCATGTCTCTTGTTCTTTCCTTCTACACTCTGTCCAATTTATAGAAAACCAAAAACTAACTATAAGTGTGCAATGGCCAGGTATGAACATCATCCATCTTTCTGTTCCTGAAAAAGAAGGAAGACATCAGAAAAGAGAAAAGAAAAAAAAAAAGAAAAAAAATTACCCGCTCTTCAAGTAACAGCCTTGTAAACATCATTACCTCCAGCGTCAGAGCAGAACACAGGCATGTAAAAGGATGTGTTATCAAAAATATCTATAATGGTGACCTTAAAAAAGTACAAGAAGTGCTAATGAATTTCTTGTTATTTTAGAAAGGGACTTTCTTCTCCGTTGGTGCAGAGAGCTTCCTGAAGCGAAAACAAATGAAGCTCTTCTCTCTTTTAAATACAAGGTAGAAAACTTTTCGACTAAGCTTCTGCTCAGTTGTTCCCTAGCTGTTCAGAATTAGGAGGTGATGCTCCGAATGAAGACTTTTAAAGTGCTACCTTTGCTCAAAGACTGCGTGACCTTAAGCAGGAGAACATAGAGACATCTGTGCAGTTACAATCAAGATTGTTATCAACAATTTATTGTTATTAACAAGCTTACAAATATTGGGCAGGGGAGAAGGCAGGGAAGTGACTTTCCCAGGCCACATTTTGAATTGGTGGAGGAGTTAAAATTAGCATGAGGAACTCGCAGCTGTCTCCTCTGGGCTCATCCTTCTGCTGCGTGTTGCCTTCAGCAGTAGGTCCTTCTCATGAAGCTCTCCCTCTCTTAGCTCATCTGGTTTCTCAGTTATGCTTGTTGGTTGTGATGCTCACTTTAAAGCCCAATGTTAGAGCTGAATGTTGCGGGGATGGAGCCTTCCAAAGGAAGAGCCAAGCTGTCCTACCATGTGGAGCTCATGGCAAGGCTTGTGGTGATGAGTCAGTACTAGTACCTCTGCTCTGACAATGTCACTTTTTGGGGAGTGTGAGAAGCTGAGGTTTGGCTGTGTATGACTGTTTGGAATGTCACAGCAACCAGAGTGCAAACCCAATTGCTTTACAACAGGTGCAGTTACCTCCTCCCTCCTGAAGCTCAAAGGAGATTATTTTCTTCTGAGTTTCTCCTACTAAAAATTATTCCATCTGTTAACGCAGACTGGCACTGCTGGCCACATTAAGCCATGGTGTGAAGAGGGTGCTGGGTATGTGCTGAGCTGAAGCGAGCTCTATCCATAACACTTGTCCAGTTTCACTGTGGTTTGGGCATGATTTGAACACTAAACAGTCAAGCAGGTAGATACTATCACTCTATTACACTTTATATTTTCATATTATCCTTTTTCTGTTCTTTTTATAGTATCTGAGCTGTATGTATCTGGCGTGGTATCTGGAGCACTTTCCTGTTCTAACTGTAAACAAGCTGACAAAACACTCCAAGTTGAGGAGACTCAGTGTCTGGATTTTATTAGTCACATCAAATATTTCAGGTTTTCCACTTGCTCACCATGAAAACAGCAAATTAGATTATTTTTTTGTTGAGTGCTACTCTTTGTATCATGCAGGTAACAGATGCAATGAAGATGACCATGAGGGTATCTGAGCAACGGTCAGTTAGAGTCTGACTGATATGAAGTAAATCAGCTCCTGGAAAACTTATCTTCTCTTCGCTGTTTTGACACAAGTGATATCAGCCTCTGTGTAATATGAGGCCATGTGAACTCCTCCATTCCACAAATCCTCATTTTCAGAGACTTCTTTCTTCTACTTTGAAAAAAAAAAACAAAACCAAAAAACTGGATAATTTCCTGTATTAAAAGAAAGTTACAATTGTGTTTCAAATTCTCCAGATGAGTTGAATGCTGGGAATTAGAAATAAAGAAATCTAGGAGCTTGGAGCATGCACCTTAGGATGGATCCTATAATTATAAAATTGTTTAATACTGCCTTCATAGGACCCTATTCCCCTGGACAGCTATCTGTGGTTACCAACATGAAGTGATCAAAACAGGTAGGACTTCAGGAGGGGCTGAACTGTGATGATCAGAGGCATCAATAGAAAACAGAGTGTGTGTATGTCCAGAAGAGATACCAAAGATCCCACATGTTGCTTTTCCAGACGATTTCTTGCTTGCAGTAAGCGTTGTCTTACCCTTTCAAAGCACAAGACCATCCCTCACATGATGGGAATCTGCTGGATGAAAGCGACCTCTGGCAAAGTTTGCACATCTCTCGTGCAGTTGGCAAACGCATTCAGAGTCAAAGCTGAGTGCACTCACTGTCAAAGCTCTGAGTCTTGGTGACATGACCACCAAGAAGACCCTTATTCAGCACTGAACGCTCTCTAGTTACAAATGAGCTTTGTCCTGGCTTTGAGGAGAAAGCTTGAGGCCATTTGCCCCATGAGAGTGAGTCCTCTGGAACCTCCAAAGCCAACCACCAGGCAGTTCCATTGGTTGGATGGATGCAGGTGGCCAAACAGGGTCTGGCTATAGAACATAAACAGTTCAATTTATGAAGGTCAGAGGACTTACTTCCTCAGGGTAAGTGTACTTCTGTTGAACAGCCTGATAAATAGCTGCTGTGTTTTTGCAGGAACAGCTACAGGGCATGAAATATAAACTGCTTTATGGAAATAACTCCTGCACTTCATTAGCATGTTTTACAGTCGGCTTGATCTTGTCTAGGTCACCTTTCTCCTTCTTTCTCCTCCCAGGCACCAGCAAGTCACTGACAAAGACCCTAAACAGCACAAGTGATAGGACTGGTGTGGGCATCTTGGACCTTTCAATACTACAGATATGCCAGCTACGGTTCATTGATTACACCTTTAATTACCTTCACCTTCAAGAGTGAAGCTTCCCAGACCTCACCCCCAAAACCTGCTGTGCTCCAGTATTTATAGCCTATGGACAACAAAGAAGAGCCAGAGAGATGGTGGCATTGGTGACAGTCTGGATCCAGGACTGTTCACATGTGCTAGTTTGTCCAAATTGAAGAAGATACGTCTGATGGTAGGGAGTTTATTTTTGCCAAGGTCCCTAAGCACTAGGAGACAGTTATGGACACCAAGGAAACACAGGGAAATTTTCACTGCTCAGTACAGCAGACAGAGTTTGTCACAAGCCAGGTGGAACGTTTGATGGGTATCCTCAGCATCTCGGCTTTCAGCTTGTTTGTAGCCAGTGCAGAGAAGCAGGTACTTCTGCGGTGAAGTTCATCTCACCCAAATGCAGACATCTAAAATAGGTCATCTGAGCCATACCTACTCCTCTCCGTTGACTGCAACGGCAGACAGCTGACTATCTCAAAAGTCTGAGTCTACACCAACATCTAATATTAAGCCAGAGAAGATGAAAAACACCTCGTTGATCCCAAAGTGTCTTGTCTGGCAGTTGCACTTCCCTCTGAAGAAAGAGACGGAGTACTCTGCAATCCTCAACAGGTCTGTTGGGTTACTCAGGGCTTTGCACACCAAACATCCATCATCTTGTGGTCATTTGCTAATCCCAATGTCTCCATCCCAACCCCACCCTTCTCTACTGCACAAATAGTGTCAGTCCATGAAAACAGTAGTAGGGTAACAATAACAAACTGGATCATGGAAATCTAACCCAATGGAAAGGATAGCTACTAATTATTTATTTAATATTTCACTCATAAGTTTCTCTCTTCAGATGTCCAGCTCTGCTGACTAGTGTCAGTGCTCCCTTATTAGGCAGAACAATGCTTAATTGCCCCATTTTAGATTGCCTTCCTCTACAACCCTTTGAATGTTGGTGTCGCTGCAGTATTGGAGAACAGCTGGATGTGCATTAGAAAAAAAAAACCCTACCAAAAAATAAATCCTACAGCAACTACAGGAAAATATGATTTTAAAATTACGTCCTGACCTCATGAGTTTGGACTTTTGTAGCATAAGCTCATCCTGAGTTTCTCCAGCAATAATTTGAAGGATTGCTCTTGATACTATAAGAGGCGTGGGGACTGATCAAAAAGCTGTTGTAAAAATGTCCTGAGCCTGATTAGGAGCAAAAAACAAGGCATGAACCCTTATTCTGCAGTGAATAAAAGGGTAAGCTTTAATAATTTATGTTCAAGGAGGAAAAGCTCATATTATTTTCTATTTATTTAGCATGGCTGGTGTAAAGTGTATCCTGACCTTTCTACATTCAGCTTTTCATTTTCTCACTCTGTACTTCCTTCCTGAGGACCACACCAATTTTCTCACTCATACACTAACATTTCTTGGTTAGTGGTTAGATTTAGAAACCTCCAAATTACTCTAGCTGAAGAACATTTCTAAATATTTCCTACCACTACTATTTGCATTTAGAAGTTCTTCTTTTTGCATTTCTTTAAGGAAGCCTCAAAATCTGTATAGTTCAGAAATTTTTTTTTCACTCCCAGGGAAAAGGCACTAGATTAAGATCGTCTGAGAACTGAAATGCAACCGTTTATGTTTATTTCTGTGGCCTAGGATTTAGCCCCACTTCTTGGAACATCTACAACAGCTTCCTATGAGGTGGAAAATTCAGAGCTGACTCAACAAAATTCATACAGCTGTTAACCATGTCTTCACTGAACTAAAGGAAGGCGCTGAACTGTGCCTTCCTAAACAGAATCATCTCCCCAGATCATAAAACTAAAGATGTAGAGAGATGCCTTATGACAGGCAGCAGAAAGATTTCTGATGGTGGTCTTTGCAGCCAGGGGAAGTTCACTTGGTAATATAAGGGCCAACAGTGAAAGGGAATAGTATTAGGTAACAGTCCGAGCTTAAAACTTGTTGGAAGTCAGGTTTGTCTCCTGATTCTAAAACATATGATTTTTTTTTTTAATTATTATTATTTTTAATAAAGTCTCCTAGTCTTCTGATTCCTAGATCTCTGATTATAGATGCCTTTAGTAAAAGGTATCTATGTGTGAGTTTATCATCCAGTCCCTCAGTATTTTCAACAGGGAAAACCCAACACTTAGAGGGCATGTTCCATCTGAGCTATTTAAAACACCTTTTTTAAGATACAGCCCTGCCCTAGTTGAGTCTACGTGTCTCCATGGACAGTAAAAGGTGTCTAGACAGCCAGCTCAGGTGCTATGACTCCCACCTTTGGTTGTCTAGTATCAGATAGGGAAGAAAGGCACCTTCTTGGTTAGACAAAGACAAATATTTCATATCTAATGTCCAAGATGGGTGTTATGTAGAATTTCTGTCTGACTTTTATGGCAACAGTGCCATGATGTTCTGCAAAATGTCTGTTTGTTAATTTAATCTTAGACTCCAGTACAATCACAGACCCCTCTAAAACTGGAGACCTAACTCTTTTATGGACTCCAAAAAGGTCTAATTGGTCCAGAGTCAGTTGGATTCAGAGACTGCCTGGGAGTGGGTTAGATAGCAGACAAGAGCTAAGGATAATGCAGAAGGACATTCTCTGACTATAAGGTTTGAGCACTGGTTGCAACTGGCTGTGCTGGGAGTCTAGAAAGTGGGAAGAAGAGCACAGTCCTTACTAGACCCTAGACTATAGTGCTAGAAGTAAACTTGAGGGGTCATTTAGTGCATGCCTAGGCACAATCAGCTCCACCTCTATCAATGCTGGAAGCAGTTATCTTGTCCCCTTCTCCCTCATCTTCCCTCAGATAGCCTCAAGTTATTCAAGCTTTCCTTTTAGGAGGTGTTTTCTAGTCCCCCTTGTCATTCTCATTGCTTTCTTCTGAACTGTCATCTTCTGGTTCTTGTTGTTCTTAATGTGTAGTGCCCACAAGTGGGCAGAGCATCCTTTCTGTGGCTTTATTGTCACAGGATAAGAAAAGGGATTGCTTTGCACGTGTTATACATTTCATAATTAGATTTATGTTTCTTATGTGTGACATTGCCAATTGGTCTTCTGCATGTAAGCCCTGGTTTGTTTTCAGAAGAAGAGCTATCATAGAACCATAGAATCATTCTGGTTCAAAGATGCTTTTAATATCATCAAGTCCAACCGTTAACCCAGCACTGCCAGGTTGCCACTAACCATGTTCCTCAGCACCACATCTCCATGGCTTTTAAACCCCTTCAGAGATGGTGCATTAGACACTTGTCTGGACAGCCTGTTCCAGGGCATTACAACCCTTTCAGTGAAGAATTTTTTCATGCTATACAACCTACATCTTCCCTGATGCAACTTGAGGCCATTTCTTCTTGTCCTGTCGCTTGGTGCTTGGGAGAACAGACCAACCCTCACCTCACTACAACCTCCTAATCAGCGATGCCACTGCTCCATTTCACAGGCTGTTTAATTCCACCTACATAGAATACTTGCACTTATTCTTCAACTTGCGTCCTAAATTTTTTTTTGTCCAGTGTGTTGAGGTCACTTTGAATTTCCTTCCTACCCTCTAATATATGCATGGTCTCTCCTGGCTTAGTATTTTCTGCAAATGCAGTAAAGATTGTCCATAGTCATCATCCAGATAACAACTGAAAATACTGAAGAGCGTAAGACCCACGGTGTAACCCGGGGAGCAGCTTTCAGTGCATCCTTCTTTTCTGACAGTTAATCGGTGCCACTCAATATGCTCTTCCTTTTGACACAGTTTTGAACCATTTTAAGGGCACTTTCTTTTCAGGCCTTTTCCAACCAATTTTGCATTCACCTTGTAATTCGGCTAGGTTATATTTCCCTAACTTGACAGAGAGTGTCAAAATTCTTCGTAAAGCAAAGAGACAGGGTGTCCTGGGTAAGGAGCTCACCACAGAGGCTGTTTTAATACTTGTGCACTTCAGAGGATTTAAGAATACTTGATTAACTGTAACTTGGCGGTAGCAAAAAAGGACCAATACGATCACACAATAATATACTTCATTTATCAGTTTATTTTAAGGTCCTGAAGTTTTTCTGCTGAGGCCAGAGGAATGATGATTGCAAATAAGAATATCTATAGCAGAAAGTTATCTGTGCTATGCAGCTGTATTTGCACGGGGAAGTATTAAAGGAGCCAATCTGGGCATCGCTGTGTTAATGAAGCTGTGGCAGAGCTCGCTACACGGAAACTAAATATATCGAGAGTTTTTCATGTACGCCGGAAGCTCAGCCAGACGCTAAGTCTGAGGACAATAAATTCAGAAATTAAGCATCCTCCAGATATGCTCATTAGACACTGTTTTACTGTAATAATAATAATAATGATAATGAGCTTGGTGCTTGATCATAGAGTCATTTAGGTTGGAAGAGACCTTTAAAATCATCAAGTTCAACCATTAACCCAGCACTGCCAGGACACCACTAAATCATGTCCCTCAGCACCACATCTCCGTGGCTTTGAAACCTCTCCAGGGATGGGGACTTCACCACTGCCCTGGGCAGCCTGTTCCAGGCCTTGACAACCCTTATGGGGAAGAAATTTTCCCTAATATCCGAGCTAAACCTCCCCTGGTGCACCTTGAGGCCATTTCCTCTTGTCCTATCACTTGTTCCTTGTGAGAAGAGACCAACCTCAACTTGGCTCCAGCCTCCTGTCAGGAAGCTTTAGCCTCCTTCTCTCCAGGCTGAACAAGCCCAGGTCCTTCAGCTGATCCTCACCAGACTTGTGCTCTAGACCTTCTGCAGCTTTGTTGCCCTTCCCTGGACATGCTCCAGCCCCTCAATGTCCTTCTGGGAGTGAGGGGTGCAAAACTGTGTGGCCTCCCCAGTACCCAGTCCGGGGGTGGGTTATCCCTGCTGTAGTCCTGATGGTCACACTGGTGCTGACACAAGCCAGGATGCTGGTGGCCTTCTTGGCCACCTGGGCACACACTGGCTCATCTTTTGCCAGCTGTCGATCAGTATCCCCAGGTCTCTTTCTGCTGTGCAGCTTACCAGCCACTCTTTCCCCAGCCTGGAGCATTGCAGGGGGTTGTTGTGGCCCAAGTGCAGGCCCCAGCACTTGGCCTTTTTGAACTTCATCCCTTTTTGAACATCATTTGATCCATTGGCCTCAGCCCATTGATCCAGGCTGTTGTTGCCCACAAGGAAATACTAGGGGATGTTTTGGCATTGGCTGTGTACTGACCTGATGATTTTGGAGAACAGCATCAATATCCAAAAAAGCCAACACAATGTTGGATGTCCTAACTGGGAGTGGGACAGAGAAGATAATTTTGCTGCTATATCAAACCTTGGTGGGTGTACATGTGGGGTAGCTGGTGTCATCTCAAAAAGGATGTAGAGGAATTGGAGAAAGTCTGGAGAAAGACATGTAAAATGATCATGGGGACGGAGCAGTCGCTTTACAAGGAGTGGCAGCAAAGGTCTAGGGTGGTTCAACATGGAGAGGGAGAGGATGTGGATATGTTAACCAGGTCATGGAAGTGAGGGATATGGTGAATGAAGACCATTAGCTACCAAATCCCACAATATCAGAACCAGGAGACATTTAGTAGAAAGCTGGTTTAAAACAGATAAAATAAGTCCCTTGTTTGCACAGTGGGCCCTTTCTCTTGCTGCCAGAGGAGGTTGTGGAGGCCAATAGTATTAGCAGGTGTTTGTGGTTTAACCCCAGCCAATAACTAAGCACCACCCAGCCACTCGCTCACTTCCCATGTGGCAGGATGGAGGAAGACAATTGGAGGGGTAAAAGTGAGAAAACTTGTGGGTTGAGATAAAAACAGTTTAATGATTGAAAGAAAATAATAGCAATAACAATAACAAATTGTAATGGAAATGAAAATAACCAAAGAGCGAGAAATAAAACCCAAGAAAGACAAGTGAGGCAAATGAAAACAGTTATCCACCACTAACCAACCCATGCCCAGCCAGTCCCTGAGCAGCAGCCCCACCACCAACCTCCCCCCCTAGTTTGACCACTGGGCATGATGTCATATGGTCTGAAATATCACTTTGGTCGCTTGGGGTCATCTGTCCCAGATGTGTCTCCTCCCAGCTTCTTGTGCACCCCCAGCCTGCTCTCTCTGGTGGGGTGAGGAGCTGGACGCGCCTTGACTCTGTGTAGGCACCACTCAGCAGTAATGAAAACTTCCCTGTATTCACTGTTTTCAGCACAAATCCAAAACACAGTCCCATATCAGCTACTATGAAGAAAGTTAAGTCTACCCCAGTCAAAACCAGTGCATAGGTTCAAAAAGGGATGACACTGCCGATGGACAGCAGGTCCGTAAATAGATCCAACAGGCATGGGCAGAGCCACAGCCTTTAATTCACAAGCCAGGGACGCTTGGAAAAATGAGGGGATTGGAAGTAGCCTGGTTCAAGTGTCCTCCTAGCACTAGCACCTTCTGTTGCCATTGCTGGAGGCAAAAAGCTTGGCTAGAAGAACCTGATCCAGCAACTGTGTTCTTGTGTTTCTTGTACTAACTGGTATAAACCGTCCTGGTACCTGCTGAGAGGTAGGAACACACCAGGTACCTTTCAAGGCACATGTCCCCTCCAGCCTTTGAGATGGAGCATCATTAGTGGATAAAGGATATAAAGTGAGTTGTTTGATGGACTTAGCTCAACACTGAACACTGTACCCTCGAGGTCCCTTTCAGTTTTACTGTCCTTAAATATTTATCACAGAACTTGGCATCAGTGAAAGGAATAGTTAATAAGAGTATAATGAACCACATCCAGGGTGTTTGACAGGGCAGACTGTTTTCAGTCACTGAACCACAGAACCATGGAATGGTTGGGGCTGGAAGAGACCTCTGGAGAGAGAGGTAAATGAAAATCAAAATAACAGATGAAGATCAAAAATAAGCAAATTAAAACTCTCTTTTCAAATTCAGTATGGATTTTCCAGATGGATCTGTCTCATCCAGCTGTAGCTGCCTAAAAGACCTGTGTTTTTTGTTTAAACTAGTTATGCTGGTTTAACAGTTGTCTGCAGATGGGAGTGAAGTCCCTGTGGGTGATTCATCCGGCAGACGTAGATGTCCAGAAGAGAAGGTGAATCATTCTCTAGATACACTTGTTGACTCTCTTCATTGACTCAAGGGGGAACTTTGACAGCTATATTGACCATATTTAACTAGAACCTAAATACTTGTTGACCTTGCAAATAAGCTCCATTTAAGATACGAAAATTTGTGCACCCCATGTCAGCTCTGTCTCACTTTTACGGGAAATAAAAAGCAGTTCAAACCAGTTTGGCCATTATAAACACCTAGGCTGGGTGAAGAATTTCTGGTGATCGTTTCCAGCATGTGATGTAATTAGAGCTTCCCCACACTTCTGTTTTGCAGCAGAGCTGGATGCCGCTGTGGGGGACGGGAAGGGCCTTGTGCGTGGCGTCTTTAATTACTTTTCTTGAAAATACTGAGTGTAGCCCTCGAAGTAATCTGTAAATGAAGCCAAGAGTGGCCTATTTAAGTGCAAAATGTAGCTATATGAGCTTCAGCTGTTCAGCGCAGAGTATCCCATGCTCAAGGCAAAACTCCCAGTGCATTTCTGCCCAAGTAAATAAAAAATAAACAGTGTGAGTTTACAACCACCATTACCATAATTTCAAGGACGTATGAGGAATATACTGATTAACAGAGTTTAGTTAGCCATTAGAGCTAATAGAGCTTTTAGAGCTTCACACCCTCCTGGCAAGGTCCATAGGAGGTGTTATTTCCTTGAGTAGAGGGCTCATGTAAGAGTGGTTCACAGCAGAAAAGTTGAATTCAAGAGAGAAAACAGCTTCCTTATTTGACTGAGTTATGTGGATATTTACCACTGCTTTGGACTGGGAAGGGTTGCAATAAAACTGTAGTCTTGCCCTTTCTTTAAGCTGGCTTGTTTTTACTGGCAACGTTGTTGGGTTTATAAAATAAGCAACGCTCAACTGGAAATTTTAATACCACTGGTTTTTATTTGAGATGATAACATAAAGGGGCCAAGTCTCCTGAGTCGTGGAAGATCTTGATACAAACTTCTATGAATTCCAGATTTCTCCCCAGCTTCTGAGTGATTCTGTTTTATTTTTTTTTCCATCAGATAAAACTGCACCAGACACATTGTAAAATCTACTTACAGCCTCCTCTACTCAGACCTCCAGACCAATCGAGTGTGTGCACTAAGAGTTTTAAATGCACTTGCAGGATTTCAAAAGGCCCTTGTTCAACCTAGACCTAAAGAAGGCTGGAGCTGTGTTTGTGTTTTACGCTCTGGCAACTCCATTTCTGCATCTTCCTTGGTCTTGTGGCTTTGTATAAAAATAATCTTCATAATCTTGTCTGTGGTGACCTGGGCCACGTGACAGGCTCTTTTCCTCCCAGCTCTCTGCTGCAAGAGAGGACTTCTCTGAGCGGCAAAGTTCTCATGATCAGTGGAAGAAAGTCAACAAGCAACAGAGACACCATCACTTTCTTTTTTGCCTACACCTTCCTAGATGCTCAAGATCATAGAATTATAGAACTGTTTAGGCTGGAAAAGACTTTTCAGATTGTTGACTTCGACCATTAACCCAGCACTGCCATGTCCAGCACGAAACCATGTCCCTCAGAACCACATCTGCACATCCTTTATATCATTCCAGGGATGGGGACTCCACCACTGCCCTGGGCAGCCTGTTCCAGTCCTTGACAACCCTTATGGGGAAGAAATTTTTCCTAATGTCCAAGCTAAACATCTCCTGGTGCACCTTGAGGCCATTTCCTCTCGTCCTATCACTTGTTCCTTGGGAGAAGAGCCCCACCCCACCTGGCTCCAACCTCCTTTCAGGTAGTTGTAGAGAGCCAGAAGGTCTCCCCTTTAGCCTCCTTTTCTTCAGACTAAACAACCCCAGATCCCTCAGCCACTCCTCACAAAACCTGAGCTCCAGACCCTTCACTATCTTAGTTGCCCTTCTTGGGTCACGCTCCAGACCCTCAATGTCCTTCTGGGAGTGAGGAGCCCAAAACTGAACCCAGGATTTGAGAAGCAGCATCCCCAGTGTCCAGTCCAGTGGAGTGATCCCTGCCTTAGTCCTGCTGGGCACACTAGTGCTGATCCTAGCCAAGATGCTGGTGGCCTTCTTGGCCACCTGGGCACACACTGGCTCATCTTCAGATGACTGTCAACCAGCACCCCCACGTTCTTTTCCACTGGGCACTTTCCAGCCATTCTTCCCCAGCCTGAAGCGCTGCAGGGTTTTTTTGTGACCCAAGGGCAGGACCCGGCCCTTGGCCTTGTTGAATCTTATCCCATTGGCCCCATCCCATTGATCCAGCTTGGCCAGATCTTTCTGTAGAGCCTCCCTACCTTCAGGAAGATCAACACACCAACCCAACTTGGTGTCATCTGCAACCTTTCTGAGGGTGCCTCAATCCCCTCATCCATGTCATTGATAAAGATACTGAACAGAATGATTTAATAAGAACTGTAAAAAGAAAATGCTCCTATTTCCCTCCATCACTTTCCAGGTTTCCACTGCGTTTTCATAATGTCTGCCCTCATTTATTGCCACACACCTCCGCTGCTGACATCTGTTGTTATTCATCTAAATTATAATGACAATTACATTTTGGTTTGGTTTGTGGTTTTTTTTTTTTCTCTCATAAACCCCCATTTTCTTCTGTGCCTGGGTAACTTTCCCCTTTGCCGAGTCCCTCTGTTCTCACCTTCCCCATCTCTGCCTCGCTCTGCCTTGGGTCAGTTGCTTGCAGAAGCCGCACGGTTTTTTCCTGGAATTGTTCAGCAAGCTGACCTGTTTCACAAAGCTGACCCAACTAATTGCTCTCACAAGCGGTAACCGGTTTTTTTTTTTTTTTTCCCCTGACCTTTAAAAGGTCTAAATGCCAAGTTACGGGTCTTTTTCTCATGCAAACTGTGCTTATAGCAATTAGCCACCTGGGGTCACCGTTCCTTCCAGTACAACTGGCTGCACATCGCATGTTCTGGCGAGGGTAAAAACTCACCGCTTCTAATAAAATCCTAGTGGCTATTATCCACCTACGCTGAGATTTGCTACTTGAAAGCTAATGGCTGCGTGAAAGAGGGAGCATGTCGCAGCTCACCTGCTGAGAAAAGACCTTTTTTTTTTCCTTCCAAAAGGAAAAATTCAGCTTGTTGAGAAGCTGTGTCTGCAGTCCAAACTGCTGCCCTTTGCTCAGAGTTTGCAATTGTTAATTGACTGGAATGAGATTGGGTAGCTAAGAGAGGCAATTTGAGCTGAAGGACTGCAGAAAGCGGTCCCTGTCTCTGTCTCCATCATGCAAATAGCTATGAAATTAAATAGTTTGACCAGGCAAGAAATAGAAGGAGATGTTGGTGAGTAAAGCCCTGTACCTCCAATGAACAGACACTGTGGGAAGTATGGAAGTATATGTATGGGAAGGATTAGCATGGGAAGGACAAATTGTGATAAAAAATCTGGGATTTCTTTCTAGGGAAGGTAACAAGTAAGTTTTACCAACCCAGTTGAGTGCAGTTCTGTGTATGGAGTTGCAGATCTTCCTTTATCTTGGAAAAAGGTGAAGAAGTTGGATATAAGACTTTCAAACAGATGATTTCAAGAGGCAATCTCTCCAAGTCCTTTAGTGGACTTTGGCATGAGTGTTTCCTATTATGCTGTTAAATAGGAGGATGATTTCGCACTAAAGCAAAGACAGTAAATATCTGTGGGACACGGAGCAGCCCTGGGGTGAGCAAAAAATTTGACCCACAGCAGTGGCTCCAGAAGTCTTACTGGTTCCCCGTGCCCTGCTGCATTTGGGTTTGGGCAGTAATCTCCTGGCCAAAGCCTCATTGCCAACAGACCCTCCAAGAGGACTTGTCATCTACAACAGTGAAGCTGCATAAAAGTTCTCATGAAAAGGGCAAAGGGAGATTTATCAGGAGAGATAAAGCAGGGGCTGTGGTATCTCTCCTGTTGGCTGCTCTCATCAGCACAGCCTAAAGTCTTGTTTGCACCTTTCCACATTCTGGGGGAGAAGATGCGCGTTTGTGCAACTTCCCATAGATATGGCATCTCCATTCAGCCCCCTCAGAAATGTCTGGTTTGTGTCTCACTCAAAAGAAGCTCCATCGTGTCAGCTGCCTTTCACAAGATGATCACCCTGATGGGTGTGAGGACACGAGGGTCTCTGGTAGTGAGGAACAAAGACACAAACAGAGCATTCTCTGCATCTGCAGCTTTGACTGATGGGTGCAGCCCTAGCAGCACTTCAAAAGGTATCACATCTCTTTCTTAGCATGTCTTCCAGGAAGATTTCATCCATTAGGGATTTATAAAGGAGAAACAAATGTCCAGCTTGTAATAATCATGATAGAATGCCACAGATAGTTCAAATCTGTTTTTTCATTGTCTATCCCAAATAATTCTCCCGGTGCTGACAGATAATGATTTCTGTGGAAATGTCTGAAGAAAAACTACATAAATTTTGATACCTTCTTGATCATTTCCAGCTTTCCACCGACATTTGGAAGAATAGATTTCACTGGAGCCTGGCAAACCCAGACAATTTAGGAACAAGAGAAACCCTTTCCAAACCTGCCAGCCTCATCCTCACAGACTTTTTTTTGGATCAAACTGTCCCTCCTCCAGAAACTCAGTTGTCACTCAGAGAAACTGCAAACATGCATACATCAAAAAACCAAATGCCGTATGGCTTTATCACCAGCAGATAAAGACATACAAAAAGCCAAAACAATACCCCATGGGACCTTTTCTTTGCGGTCAGAGCCCAAGGATGGTTTCTCAAGTCCACTGTCATACACTGGACAACTATCCTACAGCAATGATCCCTCTCAAATACCTGTCCAGTCGTAGATTTGGGGTCGAGTGGCTGCACAACTGTGTTAAAATCTTGCCCCCTTCTACTGACATCAGCTGTTGTGGAACAGCTCTGGAGTCAGTAGATCTGATGTGTCAAACCACTTCCTACACACGACGGCACACTGAGCATTAAGTTTGATTTCCTGGATAAAAGCTACTAATACCTGAACAGAGAGCAGCCTTTATTCTCTCTTGCAGAGACAGCCAGTGAAACGATGGTTTGCTGACCAAAGAGCAAAGTCCTTGCTGTGCACACAGGGTGATGCTCCCCACCAATCTAAAGAGGCAGTAGACGGCTCCTTGGCTTGGCACCAGCCCATCATTTCTAAGAAACTTCACTATCCTCAGTGTTGCGGAGAAAAGATGTGAAGAAGTCCCATGGAGCTCAAGTGCCTTTTGATGTGGCTCTTGCTTGGATCCATCAAGGTGAACAAGCCAGGTAAAAACCTATTTCTGCCTTTTGGGGTGGGAAAATATGATTTGGGGTTTTTTTTGTGGTGGCTGCTGGAGGATGTTCGCAATATCCTGACTCCTTCCAGGTAAGGAAAGGTGCCACGAGCTTAAGGAATTTGTGATTCTAAGGAAATGAGAGAAATGGGGTTTGTGCCCACAAGCCAACAGCTGCTGACAATCCAGAGCACTACAAGATATTTTTTGTCTGAGTAATGTATGTATCCTCCAACCTATCGGAACAGTGGGCAGATCAAAGCAGTCTTGTGCACCTTAGGTAGCTCTTTGAATTTGGGTTGGTTTTTTTTTTTTTTTTCCATTTTGCATGTATCTTTAGGAAGTATAAAAATAAATGTTGAAATGTCAGTACCTCTGCAGGTAAAACTGATGGCAATGCTCTTAGCTAAAAGGTGCTACTATAGATACCAAGTGTTCTTTCAGTCACACCCCCCAACCAGTCGTGCCTATAAACTGTGAACGGAGGCAGCTAATTCATTCGGCATAATTTTACACATCTATAAATTGTGATGCAGCTTATATTTGGCTTATTTATTGTGACAAGTGTGTGCATTGAGAAATGGTCTGGTGATATATTAGCGTATTTGAATTTAAACTGCTTTCTTCAAAGGGAAAAAAAAAAACCCACAACCTTCTATTCTCACAGCTCCATAAATGTGATATTTCCTTCTGTATCTGCTGACGATGTCCAGGTTATGAGTAGAAACAAGCCTAAGGCAGGTTCTCAGATGCAATGGTACTGTAACTGCTGATGGAGCATGTCTAGCAGGCTGTGAGTTTTACTAGGGGCTGGGCATCTCAAAGGAAAACTGTGTTGCTTACAACCGAACCCATTCATGCAGGCAGCACCTTCACAAATATTTAACCCCCCAGGTGATTTTCTTCTCGTTAAAGTAATTTGCCAGCAAATGCTGTACCTTGCTCCTTCACGGGGCATTTTTGTTGCCAAATGAAGTGCCAGTGCCCACGGCGAGCGTTTAAGTGCTGCATGCAAGAGCATCGCTGCGAGAAGTTCAGCCAGAGCTATGTAAATAGGATCGGTTCTGGGATGAGTCAGGTCCCCTACATCATGCTCTCTGTATTACTGTGCCTGGGACATGTTGTGAGATTTCTTGCTGGCAAGTCTCATTTATCAGAAATCTTTCTGGGTTTTGGAAAAAAAAAAAAAAAAGAGGAGTGTTAGAGCAGTCGCGTTTTATGTTATCTGTTGTGATTTAATTCTCTGATGAATGAATAAATGCACAGCATTGCATTCTTCTCTGTATCACTGGGCTTTTCATTCCTCAGCTTCCTGATTTATTTTCAATGTCTCTCCCAGTACAACTACCTGAAGGGAGGGTGTAGTGGGGTGGGTGTAGTGAGGTGAGGAGGGAGGTCTCTTCTCCCAGGTAACTAGTGACAGATGACAAGAAACGAGCTTAAGTTGTGCCAGGGGAGGTTTAGATTGGATATTAGGAAAAAATTCTACACTGAGAGAGTGGTGAGATATTGCAACAGGCTTCCCGGGGAGATGGTGGAATCACAATCTCTGGAGGTGTTAAAAAAACTTCTAGATGTGGCACTTCAGGACATGGTTTAGTGGTCATGATAATGTTTAGTAGACATTGATGATCTTGAAGGTCGTTTCCAACCTTAATGATTCTGTGAGTCTATGATTCAATGTTTAAACATAATATTTTTATATATATATGTTTAATTTATATATATAATTTAATTTTAGTAATACAATACAGTATAAACACCACCTTTTACCAATTTAGGGGTTTTTATTGTAGAGGTTACTGAAGTATAGGTGTTGTAAGACCTTTTTTTTTAATTCCTTTTTTAGTTCCTTTAATTCCATTTTTAATTCCTATGGGGAATCAACAAGGACACCTGGGAACAGACATAGGCAAAGAAAAGGGAAAGAAGCCAGGCCAAACTGGTCAGAAATCACCTATGTTTCAGTACATAAAGTGCTATGCATATTATTCTGTCTTAATCTTTTTAGCTTGTCCCAGCACTGCGACTTCATTTTTGTAGACAGATCCTGCCATAGATGTTGTTTGCAAGAGGGTTTCTGGCAAAATGCACTATCAAGAATCAATTTAATTAGGGGAAAAAGAAAATAAAAAGCCTTTATTTTAAAGAATATTTTCATTGGTAGATCTCAAAGTGGTTTTAGGGGTCAAAGACCTCTGATACATATGTTGGGGGAAACTAAGGCATGAGTTGATCATTCATTTAGTAAAAAATAAACTATACCTTAGTGCTAAAGAGGGTAAGAGAAATGCTGGTTTTTTTCATGCAGAGCAGCACAGTTGTCTCATTTACTCTGCACAGCAGCAGTGCCTAGAAGCTGTGGGCATGGATGAGGCTTGAAGTATGCTAGACAAGGGTCAAATGCAAGATAAAAGCTGGTCTGTGCTCCTACAACCTTTCCATCTCGCTATTCATCTTACAGGAATACCCTGAATTGATTTGCAAGTTAAACCTGGAAAGGATTAAAACGCACAAAAGAAAGAATTTCATTCAGCTGAATTTCATTCACACAAGATGGGTACCAGATCTCAGTCGTTTAAATGAGAGGAATTTCTTCCCCATTATACTTGCACATCAGCACTCGCTCCCATGGATTTGAAACGCAATGCAGAATAAATTAAAGTTGACAAACACGTATGAGTGTTTCTTTTAAGGTCAAGCAGAGAGCAAATAGCTTTATAAACCACCTTCCAGCTACAGTGGCTCTCAGCAGCCAAGTGCCCAATATATAGCTACAATCAGGAAAAAAAAATAAAATTGGTTAAAAAAAAATTGTTAACAAGTTGTGAGCCCACTGAGAAAAAGGTCACGTTACAAACAGAGATGTTGCAGCATCTGCTTCTGCCTTCAGAAGGAGAAATTTTCTCCCCACCTCATCAGAGATGAGATGCTATGTCCTTACCTTTTATCACAGCAAAAAAATCCACTCTTTTGCTACTCCTAGAAAGCCACTGACTTTGCGCACTGTTGCCTTCAGAGTGTTGCAATTTTGGTGTCCCTGCTTTCTTTCTCAGTGTTAAGCTTTGTCTCTCCTGTTTTTCCTGTTGCATTAGTTGCATCTTCAAAGCCCAGCTTTTGGATGTTTTCTACCCATGGTTTCCAGCTCCTGGCCCTGGTCCTGAATCTTGGAATAATCTGGCTTGCTAAGTCTTTGCTCCATCTTCTCCAAAGCTTCTGCAAAACTCATGTTTCCAAAGTTCTTCCATGACTTTCCTCACTTGACTCCCTCTTCCTCAGCCCTGCCAGGGTAGCAGCACTCTGTTATCTGCAGCTTTTTCTTTATGTTCTCTATTTTTAAAGTGTAAGCTGACAGATAAAAAATATAAAGCCCTCTTTATTTGGAAAAATATTTCATGCATTACACATCAGAAGAAGTATCTGCAGAGGGATCTGGAGAGGTTGGATTGATGGGCTGAGGTAAATTGTATGAGATTTAACAAGGCCGAGTGCTGGGTCCTGCACTTGAGTCACAACAACCCCAGGCAACATTACTGGCTTGGGGAGCAGTGGCTGGAAACGGCCTGGCAGAAAATGATCTATGGGTGCTGGTGAACAGCTGGATGAACATGTGCCCAGGTGTCCAAGAAGGCTAAGGGCATCCTGGCCTGTATCAAAAACAGTGTGTCAAGCAGGAGCAGAGAAGTGATGGTGCCCCTGTACTCTGCACTGGTGAGGTTGCAGCTTGAGCACTGGGTTCAGCTCTGGGCACCGCAGGATAAAAAAGACATTGAGGTGATGGAGAGGGTCCAGTGAAGGGCAACGAAGCTGGTGAATTGTCCGGCGAAAATGTCCTATGAGGGAACTGGGATTGTTTAGTCTGGAGAAGAGGAGGCTGAGGGGACACCTTACTGCTCTCTACAGCTCCCTGAAGGGAGGTTGTAGTGAGGCGGGTGCTGGTCTCTTCTCCCAAGTAACTAGAAATAGGACAAGATGTAACGGGCTTAAGTTGCACCAGGGAAGGTTTAGATTGGATGTTAGGAAAAATTTCTACACTGAAAGAGTGGTGTGGCATTGGAATAGGCTTCCCAGAGAGGGGGTGGAATCACCATCCCTGGAGGTGTTCAAAAACAATCTAGATATGACACTTCAGGACATGGTTTAGTGGTCATGATAATGTTTAGTAGACAGTTGGACTTGATGGTCTTAAAGGTCATTTCCAATCTTAATGATTCTATGATTCTAAGAAATAATTTCTATCTGACTCTTGAGAGCTCCAGCGTAAAGCTCAATGTCCATACTAATACCACAAGTCAAATGAGTCTCAAAGCCACATTTGAAATCAAGAGTCCCACGAGACATTTTTCATTGTTACTCAAGACAGGGACACATGCTTGTTAGCCTGTTCGATTATTTTCAGAGAGGATATTTTCTACTGCCCTTCCAAGTCAACAAAAGGCAAGGCTGAGAAAGTACCAGTCAAAGAAAAAGATCTAAATTTCTGCTGCTGCTTAAAAAGCCAATTTTCTTTCTCGGTAATGTGTTTTTCCCTTTAGATAAGAATACCAAAGAGGTGGGTGTTACTGAAGTCAGAGATTTAAGCAAAAATGTAGCCAAACCTATTCAAACCCCAAATGTCACACACCAAAACAAGGCTTTCATGTATGATATTCTCAAAGCCAGACTGTGTGTTCTGCTACTGTGCCATGCGCAGCAGTTGCCTTTAAAGATTGTGAGCTCTGTGGCTTTACCACGGAACCAAGAAGGTTATAAACACCCAGAAACGTAAGAATAAGAAAAACAAATGTTCCCCATTCTCCACTTCATACATTTTCCATGCAGTGCACTGTGCTTGGACTGGTTTTCCTCCCTCTTCCTGCCTTAGGAAACACTCTCCCTCTTTCCTAATGCTCCCTCTTCCAATTCCACTTCCGCAGTCCAAGTCTCCAGCCCAGACTCCCTGCCATGGCAGTCATGAGATTCATCTCACATCTCTTCTCCATCAAGCTGGGCATGTGGGCCTCCTTCATAGCCAAGGGAGAGAAAGAAGCACTTTTAGGGCACAGTTCATCTACCAGACTGCAGATAAGGATGTAATGAGTCATGTCCTGTAAATGTCATTCTAGCAACTACACAGGGACTTGGAAGGTCTGCTTTTTGTCGATTGGGTGGCACTCAGTCAGTGCTTTAAAGCAGGAAAGTGTTGGTGGTGAAGGGAGATAGTTGTGCTTAGGAAGTGATCTTAAATTAAGAAACATCTGGGTCAGTAGAAGATACAACATCTGCAGGCTGATTTGCTGGCAACTCACAGCAAAGTGAGCTTTAAATTGTATCAATGCATTAGCTAAACCACACCAATTATCAATGTGAGCGTGCTAACAGTGTTCTTCCACCACTGCAGCCCATAAAACATGAGAAGCACCTTTAAGGATTCCTCTAGAGAACTTGTTAGGTGTCTGCTGTCCTCTTGAGAGGTCTGCCCAGATCCACTTCTTACGGAAGGAGCATAGAAGGCAGGTTCTTGAGGTTAAATTATGCTTAGCATGAGAAAACCCAGTCCACTCTCAAACCGACTCTATCCTTGCTGTCTATAGAAATCCTTTTTGCATTACATTGTCCTGCCTACATCAGTGGCAAACAGCTCATCAGCATAGTAAAGCCAAGAGATTGGAGATGTGCATCTCCCAAACCTAATTCTCTATGGTCCTACAAAGAGTTAATGGACAGCTCCTGCTAGTTCATATTGCAGTTTATTTTACACTGTCTTTCCAACACAGACATCTAGTACAGCAAACTCAGCAGGCATGGAACTGCCTAGTGCTTAGAAGAGGACATGCCTCTTCTACATTGCCAGGAATATTAAAACCCATCTCCTGCCCCATAAGGCTGATCTCAACTCCAGCAGTGTTTGCATTAAATCTTACACCTGGTGACTTAATCGGCGTTGTATTTCTGTCACTTACATTGAAGACTCATTACTACTCAGATGACTTTGTAATATAATCCCAGCCCAATCGACAGCATAGCTAACCAAAATCTCACAGGCAAATTACCAAAAAGTTCAGGTCTCCACCCCAGCCCCGCTGCAGGAATCTATTTCCAGCTTACAAATCCACACAGAGAATAAATGACATTAATCAGAGGGGAAAGCAGCAGTCAGAGCTGTAGCTACCTTGTTAACCAACCCGTTGGGAATAAGTTTTGAAGTTAGAAAAAGTTCATTACCATGTCAGTCCAGTTGCCGGTATCAGTTCCTTCTCTTCACCCATTATCAGTTTCATCTTCAAGAGGCATGCTCTGTTTAGAGAGCACGTGGTTTCAGGCAGCTTATGAACCCCCAGGGCTGCATTAGCTTTTCAGGCACATCTGGGGAAATGTCTTCATTTTGACATGGTTTGATTTCTTGATATCTCTGGGGAAAGGCTCTCTTCATCTCTGAACTGGGCAGGTGTGTGAAGTGTTTGGCTTCTTCCACTGCTTCTACCCAGTTCTTCAGAATGGCCCGTTTCCTACTGATCCCGTCTTATTGCCTTTGTATTTAGTGGAAAATGATCCTATTTTTGCACCTTGACTTTTCAACTTGACATCAGAATAATGTCAGCACGGGTGACACACAGCCACGTGACCAAGGAAATTCTGAGCTTAGGTTATCGTGGCATGACTCACTGTCTGCGTTTACCTAAGACCAAAAATAGCTGTTAGAAATTTTCCCTGTTCACTTCTTCTGGACAAGAGGTGTTGCTCTGATGCCTTGCCTAACACTGCTCTAACAACTCAGACGGGGAAGAGAAATAGGCAGGAGAGCTTCATAAATCCTAATCCTGCCAGCATGTTTACTCTGAGCAGTTTTGTGTTGGGTCAGCAATGTATTCCAATGGCAAACCTCAGAGAAGAAACCCAAGCACTGAAAGAGTTGAAGATGATTTAACTGGTGATTTTCTTTCTCCTGAGCCTAAATAATGATGCTAGATACCGAGGGTAATCAAAGGCAGTTAAACTTTATTTAGCACATGGCAATGAACTTGCAAAAACCAGGGCATGTAGAGTATTCTGCCTGGCACTAGCCTCTGATAACCCATATGTGATATCTAACAGCTTATATGGTGGCCCCAGCTGCGCTAAGACACCTCGAATGTCATCAGACACAGTTGCTTAAGCAGAAATAGTGGTAATGCCACCTATCTTGTCACTCAAATGATGAAGACTGGCTTGCAGGTCTCAGAAAACTTCATTTTGGGAGCACACCAGAAGATGCAATAACTACTTTTTGCTTTTTATGTTTCACGAATGCCTATCATCTGAATTCACTAATTGCCTTCTAATTCCAAGGGCTTGTCACCATCCACTATATGATATTTGAAACTGGTTCTGTAATTTCCAGAAATGCTGTAGGCACCAAAAATCCACTAATATGGGGAGAAACACAGATTCCCAGCTGCTTTAGGAGAGCTACATGGTCTAGCAATTCCGCAACTGACAGCAGTGCTAAATCCCACAAGCACCATTGCACCAGCCTCTTGGTTTGACTCATTTCAACACGTCATGTTAGCACCTCTAAGTACAAAGAAATGCAGTCACAGGGCTCTTTTGAGGTGTAGGACATGAGAATGGGAGGTGATGAAGCTTGTGAATGAAGGAAAGGGAAGATAGAGGACATCAGGACTGAAAGAGAAGGAAACAGGGACACGTAGCACCTTGACATGGGGATGGAGAATTGGAGGATGCGGGGAGGGAAAATGCAGAGGCAAACAAAACCTCAAGAGGCCTGAAGGTGTTGTGAGGGCAGTCTTTTAAACCAGCACCAGCAGGAGTGTATCCCTGGAGCAGCTGTGGAGGGATGCAGAATCCAGTGGGAAGCTGGCATCTGAAAAACTGGGCCACCAGAGGCTATGAGGCAAGTCACACCTAAGAGTGCTGCCCTTCTGTAAGGTCTATATTTCCATAACACACCAACTCAAACAAACTGACAGACTAATCCCCAGCCAGGTGCAAAACAGCAAAAAAACAAACAAAAAGTTCGTCTCCCCTAATAATGTAAAACGTCAGAAATCTAATCAAGGAGTAAATACACACTGCCATTCTCTAGTTCACTGGCTTCTTCCCATCCCTTGGCTCTTTTATCACCCACACATCGGGGATGTTGGTTTTTTTAGGGGCAGACTATGCAGTTTCCTGGGGCACAAAGAAAGACTGAATGAAGTCCTAGGCATGATTCACTCCAGAGGTCATTCTGTGTAGGCAATATGGTTCAGACCTCACCAGGTCTGATTTCTCTCTGCACAGTTCTCCCACACTATCCCAAAAGGTGCCATGAAACACTCCTGCACACCTACATGCCACCACCTATGTCCTCTGCAGCTTTGGGGGATACTTATTCTTCCCTGATGGAAGTCTGAATGCAGTGATTAGCTGGAACCTGTAAGGTTGATAAATGTCAAAGCACTGGGAGCTCTTCTGGGATAAACTATAGCTGCTATTCTCAAGTAGACTTTTTTGGGTGTGTGGTCATTGTCAAGGGTTATGATCACATCTACTGCCACAGTGCCTGGAGTCCTGGCTGATAATTAGGGCTCGTTTGTATAAGCATGGTACAAATAGCTGACAGATACAGAAATGTAGGATCCAAAGGCAAGGCAAGCAAGTACAGAGGTAATACTGATCAGCATGCTGGCTGTCTACCTGTTCTTGGAAGATGGATAAATGACCTTTTAAAGAAAAACACCCCTGAAGATGTATAAGATACTTAAAAACAATGAAGAGGAATAATGGCAACAGGCATCTTAAAATGCCCATATTCATGCTTCGCTCCTCTTGGTGTGAGGACTGGTACAACAGTAAGCCCAAAAGATGATGATATTGATGTCAAACATGTTGGTGAGAAGGTCTAGCATGGGGACAAAAGTCAATGTTTTGAAAGGTTATGACGGTTGATAAGGAGAATGTTCTTGAAAATGGGAGAAAAACATTTGACATGACAGCAAATCAGTTAGAAGTCATCAGAAGGAAACAAACAGAAGGTCACAATGAGACCTAGAAATTTAACTTTCCAGATGCTTTCTGGATGATCAGAGATAGAGATATTGTTGTAAAGGCCAAAGAAGTAGACACTGCAGTGGTTTAAATGTGAGAAGATAAGAATTTGAGTGATGTGGATGTAATGAAAAGGCTGGATCCTAGGAGTGTTGTGTGACATCCAGCTGCAATGTGGATGAGTTGATCCAAGAGCACCAGCCTGATGCTCACTGTCACCCCTGTGCTACATAATATTCAGGTTCAGAAGAACTGTAACTTCATTTGATCACTGGCTAAAACAATGGTTGCCCTTTATGATGAGTAGGCTAAATGCTGTGGGTTTTCTTAAGAACACACTAAAGAGTTGTAGGTTTGTGTCCCTCGTGCTGAGATTCAGATCTGCAGTCTTCTTCAAAGAGGCTTTTGAAGTCTTGAGGGAAACATGCTTTTAGCTTTCAGGGAAAGTGAGAGTACATGATCTCAACTTGCTGCTAATCTGATAACTCTTTAATTTTAATCACCCTGACAGTCTGTGGTAAACCATGTGGTTAACTATTTCAGGTACAGACACGTCTCTTGAAGCCACAGTCTGATGTAGTTTGCAAGACAAATCCTTTGATAATACAAAGATAGAAGGGGATTGAAACATCCCTGACACAGCTTAGCTGTTAAGCCGCTCCCAATACTTTTCATTGTTGCCTTCTTCAAGCTTTGTGACATCTACTAAATAGCAAGATAATGAAAAGTAAAAAGGGCAGAAAATATCAAAGTGAGAAAATGATGGGTGGCCCTGAAGGGCACTGCAGCACTGGATCTGGGAGTTGCTGATTGGGCTGCTGTAGGCAAGACGTGGCGTTAGTTCATGGAGAAGGCACTTTGGGACTTGATTTTGGGAGTCAAGGGTAGGGTCCAAATGATCAACAACGATCAGTGATTCAAGGCCCCTTCCAGCCATTCTTGCTAGTTGCTAAGGCTGCATTAACTATGGCTGCAGGCAATGGGAAGACATGAGAACAAAGAAATTCGACTCATAATAGCTGTCACTGTTCTGCCTAAGCATAAAGGGCCACAGATCATGCACCCAAAGATCCCACATGCCAGCCCTGATGCAGCCAATGTGTTTTATCTTTGAATTTCTCAGGCTTTAGGCCTTAAATAATCATTAAGTAGCACCTTTATCAACCTCTGGGTCTCCAGCTCAGCTTCAGCAAGCTTTTCAAGTGCACTGAAATGATCTAGCTTAATTCATTCCAGCTGATTGAGAAGTATATTTAGATGTGATTTGCTGATGACACAGCACTTCACGTCCTTGTTTTGGGACAAGTTATATTTAGGTTTGCAAACTTATTTCACAGTAAGCTGCTCTCTGGTGTGCTCAGACAGAACCAAGACTCAACTCCCCTTTCCACTGTTTGCTTTTAGATGATTGCAACTTTTAATGGCTTAGTTTTGCTTGTTATGGCTCGCTGCATAGTTTGAGGGCTGCACACTCTGGCGCAGGCAGCAGCTCTACACCATAACTGTGTATGGCTTCATTAAGAAAATGCTGGTAGTATTTCACGTTGCCCATCTGCTGGGTGCAGAAAGAAAGGGCTCAACAGCCTGCTTCAGGCAGGGGGGCAGGAGCTGGCAGATAGGCCTGATGCCTCCTACCACCACTCCCAGCTGCTGCTGAACATCCTTGCTCCAGTATCCTTTCCCCTCTAGAAGAAACACGAGGGAGTGGAACCAGCCCTTCCTAACTAAAGAAGTGTAGACAAATACAGGCTTCATGTCACTTGGTGTAGACACTCCCAAGGGATTTTTCTGCATCCTGAACAAATCTGTACTTGTAAAATCAATGGCAACAACTAACTCCAGTGTGAAGAAGGGTTTGGATCACGGAATGATGGGAGTTGGTAGAGACCTCTGGAGATCATCTCGTCCAATCCCCCTGCTCTAGCAGAGTCACCCAGAGCAGGGGGCCCAGGACCGTGTCCAGGTGGGTTTGGAATCTCTGCAGAAAAGGAAAGTCCACAACCTCTCTGGGCAGCCTGGGCCAGGGCTCCATCACCCTCACAGCAAAGAAGTTTTCCTCCTGTTCAGATGGAACCTCCTATATTACTGTTTGTGCACATTGCTCCTTGTCCTGTCACTGGGCATCAATGAAAAGAGTCTGGCTCCACCCTCTTGACATCTACCCTTTAGATAGTTATAAACATTTATGAGATCCTAGTACGGTGGGGCTGTTCTAAAATTAAAATTAAGAATGTTCACTTAAAATAACTAATAGTTTCACCAGACACTCAGAGTGTCTCCTGGGCTTAGGGAGACTCAAAGAAACAAAGCTTTGCTACCCTCATCTTCCCTTCATGACATCATTTCATTCCTCTGCTGTGATTTTAGCCCTGTGGCTGGAAGCAGAATTGGGCTTACTTCACTGTGCTCTGGGCATGATCTTGTAGTAATAGGACAGAAAGATGTGGGAAGTCCTCTATGGATAAGGCAGATGCACAGGCTGTCCTGATTCTGTGGCTTTCTGTTTGCAGAAGTATGCCCACCTCTTCCAAGGACCCAATTTGCTGATGTTACTGCTGAAATGTATCCCCTGGGGACCAAGCTGTATTATGAGTGTGACAGTGGCTATGCCAGAAGAAGCGGCCAGTACGCGGGAATTCGGTGCCAGATGATAGAGCAGATTGCTTCTTGGGTCTATAAGAGCTTTGAATGCATTGGTAAGTGATTATTGTCCTTTTTTTTTCTACACTTGTAGGGGTGTATTCAGCACAAGAGGTATTTTTCCAACAAATGAGTTGGTGTAAGATACATCTGGGCATTGCTGTAACAAGCGATCTTTGCAAATTAGAGCTTGCAACAATTCTATCCTGCCTCTAAAAGTTTGGGTGCTCTGGCTTTGTTCTGCTATTAGTCCTGCTGTAATGCAGCAAATGTATCACGGAAGCACAGAATGATAGGGGTTGGAAGGGACCTCAAAAGGTCATCAGTCCAACCCCCCTGCCAGAGCAGGATCACCTGGAATAGGTCAGACAGGAATGTGTCCAGGTGTGTTTTGAATGTCTCTAGAGAAGGAAACTCCACAACCTCCCTGGGCAGCTTATTCCAGGGTTCTATCACCCTCATCCTGAAAATGTTTCTCCTTATGTTTGCATCCTCTCCCACAGATGAGAAAATTTTGTTGTCAACAGCTCCCATGATGGAGTTAAATGTTACACAGAAGCCAGAAAGAAAAACACAGAGCCCTGAACCCCAGAGGCAAAAAAACCTCTCAGAGTTTGACCAGAAAGGTAGGCAAGAGCCCGTTCATTACTGCAACCCTTCTTCCACTGATTTCCATGGAAGCCGGGCAAGAGTGATGAGTAATTTCTAATTATTTTGATGGAGAGAAAGAAGCCATTGCAGTAATATCTTGGCTGAATGAGTGAGATGGTGTAAGCAAATGAGTATTTTATATCCTAACAACGAATTAGGAAGGCTTGATGTATCTTGCTTGTCCATATTTTGTGAGAATACAAATCGTATTGTTTCAAGAACAAAAGCAGTAGGTAAAATCTGTTTGCTTTACTCATGTGCTGCTTTTGTGATCCCACAGGTTTTTGTGGTCCTCCCAAGACTATTCCACACGCCTCTTTAATCATGAACAGAATGTATTATGTGGGGCAAGTATTACATTTCAAATGCCTGAGTGGTTATGATAAGCGACCCCCCACCTCTGGCACCAGCACATGCAAGAAGGATGGTGGCAAAATCATCTGGACCTCCTTTGACTTGCAATGCACCAATGGCAGCAGCGAGTGGCTGCCACAGACTACTGAGCAAGGTAAGATGGTTGCTTTGGCATCACGTGGGTGTTGTGCCCTGTTCATGCAGGGTCCAAACCTCCCAACTCAGCACATCAGTCCTAGGGAACGACCTGCTTGGGTTTTGGGATGGAGAGGTCAGCCAGAGCTCTGACACTGATGGAGATTCATTTTTGACTGATGGAAATGACATCTCTGGGGAGATCAGCATCTCTCCCCAGTGACTACAGTAGAGCAAGGGTGACTATCTCAGATGCCACATCTACATAACGGTTGCTGAGATGAATGCCAGCCCTTGTGACCCATACCAGGCCATGTGGTAGAGCGGGATGATTTGGTCAGGCCCCTTTGCCTGCAGAGCAACCTGTCAGGTGACACTTGGCCATTGTTGCCTCTTGTTGCTTTGACCATAAAAATGAATCACCTTATTCACTGTCACTTGACATCCTCTTGCAGGTGTCAATAGGATGGGGCCAAACTGTTTTCAGTGGTGCTCAGTGACAGGACAAGGGGCAATGGGCACAAACTGGAACCCAGGAGGTTCCATCTGAACAGAAGGAAAACCTTTCTTCCTTTGAGGGTGACAGGCAAGGCTGCCCAGAGAGGTCGTGGAGTCTTTTTCTCTGAAGAGATTCCAAACTCATCTGAACATGATCCTGAGGCCCCTGCTCTGGGTGACCCTGCTGGAGCAGGGGGTTTGGATGAGATGATCTCCAGACACCCCTTCCAACCCCTACCAGTCTGTGATTTTGGGACACAATATTTCAGCATTAACCCAGGACCTTCACCCCTTCTTCATAGATCTGTTTCGCTGTGGTGCCTGGCTGAGAGTGTTCCAGGTCCAGCAGTCACAGTTTGTTGTTTGGTCTTTCCTCCTCCTTCATGACAGTAATTTTTTTTCCATTCATAATTTCTGTGGGTACTATTAGGACAAAGGAACTTCTTGTTATGATGGAAATAACCCATCAACATACCAGTCCTAGGAAATGATATAACCTGTCTACTAGTCAGACGTTACAAATAGTTGAAAATTTAATATTAGGATTATGAAAAACATGAGACTGGATGATGAAAGAGATGACCTTGGCTTTTAATTCAACAGAACAATAACTCCAGCTTCCTGCAAAAGTGCACTCAAACCTGAGCATGGTCAGGACTTTGTAATCAGTGCACCAAATATTTGCTCCCCAAAAGTGTTGCCTTTCTCTATGTTAAGACGTGATGCCTTTAATGGAGCTGGATAAGGAATATCCTCTCTCCCCTATCTCAGTTCTCCCCTCCCAGCATTCAGCACAAAGAGATTTGTCAGGAAACCAGTCTTACAGGACCTCTTCTTAAAAACCTGTCCGTATGTCTGGGGGACCTTATAGGGGCCTTTCAGTACTTAAAGGGGGCCTACAGGAAAGATGGGGAAGGACTCTTCATCAGGGAGTATAGGGATAGGACAAGGGGTAATGGCTTTAAACAGAGAGAGGGTAGATTTAGATATCAGGAAAAAATTCTTGACTGTGAGGGCAGGGAGACACTGGAACTGGTTGCCCAGAGAAGTTGTGGGTGCCCCATCCCTGGAAATGTTCAATGCCAGTTTGGACAGGGCTTTGAGCAACCTGGTCTAGGGGGAGGTGTCCCTGCCCATGGCGGGGGTCATGGAACTAGATGTTCTTTAAAGGTCCTTTCCAACACATGCCATGCTATGATCTCACACTGGCTCAAGTTCAGAGCTTCCTTTTCAGGATAAGGGAGAAATTCAATGAATTTTTTGCACCAGTGAAGTTTTGGCTTACATTTCTGAGGAAAAAGAGGTCCTGTTTGAAGGCATGTTTCCAAAGCCTGTCTTGGCACCTTGAAAATCATCCTTCCCAATCTCATATGAAAGAAAGATCTTAGCTGGATCCCATTTCCTGGAAGATACAGTTTGCTTCATGCCCACCACTAACAGCTATCAGATCATCACATATGTTGGTATCCAAGCTGGAAACATCTACTGATGGACAAGAAACAAACATGGCAATTATTAAATATTCTGTGCAGAGGGAGAGCTGTCAGACTCTACCCTCATCACTGCTTCAGTGCTGGAACCAGCTGGCTCTTCGCCTGACTCTACCCTCATCACTGCTTTGATGTTCTTTGCCAGAAGAGCAAATCAATAGAAAAATCAAGAATTTCTCTCTCTTCATAGATTCGACTCATCCATCCTCCTCCTCATTTGTGATACTGCTGGTGACAGGTATGCCATTTTGTTAATTGGGCTCCAACTTCATCTCCCAGAGCAGTTACTTTGACTTTCAGTTGGCTGTCCTACTGAAGACATCCATCTGTGTGGTATAAGAGCTAATAAATATACTGCGAGACACATTTATGTCCATGTATTGGGTGAGAAGCCAGGAAAGAAAGTGTAAACAGAGGCCGTTTAAGCACTCTAAGCTTTTTGTAAGGAAGTTTTCGAAGGCTCATAAGCAATGTAAAAGAAAATAGATCAAACAAAAGTCTATTTTTTAAATGAAGCAATTTTCAGATTCTTTCCCTGAGACTTTCTGTGAATTCAGAGAATAACTTCAAGTGAAAAAAAAACCCAAAACAAACCAGGAAAGAATGTAAATATTTAAATTATATTTTTCTGTCACATTTTCAAAGAAGTAAAAAAAAGATGGGCAAATAAGATATTGCCTCACAGCTAAACTGATGCATTTACATCAGTCTCAAGAGATTTTCTTCTCCCCTTTCCCTGTCTTCCACTCAGCCATTAGCTGCTAAAATAGAAATTGTCTCTTACTGTGGATATGTTCAAGACTTTGTACAAGGGCTTTTGATTCCAGCTGGAGTCTGCTGACGACTGTAGCGCATTATAATAAAGAGGAATAATGGGGTGAGATAAAGGAAGGGAAAGAGGAATATTGCAAGCTATGCCAGAGATCTCAGCATCAGTAGTCCCTGTTTATTTGGCTATGTTGCAACATGGAGGAACTTTTGCCTCGGGGCATAGGGATGATATGAGACTCTATCCCAGGCCTTGCCTGTTCCTCCCAGTTGGAGTAACTTCAGTAATTAAGGTAACACCAGGTGCTAACCATGTTGATTTTCTGTTTTAACAGCTATCTTTTGTGTTCTGTTTATCATTCCTGCTGTCTTTCTTTGTGTGACTCACCAGAGAATACGGTAAGTGGGGCTGAACCAGAAAAATGTGGAATCTAAAGAAAAAAAACCAAACCCCTAGCAGTGGAAGAGCTACGAACCAGATCAGCCATCTCCCTGTTGCACTGCTTAGATTTCTGAATATCTTCTTTGGTGTTAAATAAATGACCCCGGGTTTTGGGTTGTCTGGTTCAACTATTAAATACTAGCACAAGAAAAGAAGGAATCAGAGCTTTCGAAATCAAAAAGCACACTCTGTCCCAGCCATCGTGGAGCTGAGAATGGCAAATCAAATTACGAGTGTAAAATTAATCCCATGGGGAACTTAAGGTTAATTATGCAAACGTGTTGGTTTTAGAGAGATGATTCAATCAGTCTTTTTCTGTCTGGCTAACCTGTGGGAAGTCTGGTGGAGCATCTGCCACCACCATGTAATTCTTCTTCCACCATCCCCCTGATTTCTCAGACGTGTCATGACAACTTTGTACTTCAGACTTATTTTAGTCTGGGCTCCTCGCAGTTTCTATTACTACTCGGAGATGCACCAAGGCTGTTCCTGTTCACAGGCTTCCCAGCCTAGTTAATTCAAGATGTCCCTATTTGACACTGGGGAGTTCTCCTTTACTCATCTCTCTTTGATAATCCTCATCCCAATTTCTACTCGTGTTCCTTACTAATTAGTGATGGGTTCTGCTTCCCAGCTGAACTGGGATTTTTCTCAAAAAGGAGGAGGGGCGGACCTTTGTGAAACCACATCAGCACTTATTTTTTTGCCAGTTCATGATAGGTCAATGCCAAAGAAAATGTAGACAGTGCTTTGAGACGTGTTTTAGAGAAGTCAACCATGGTTCAGATTGCCCAGGCCATTGTGGGGGTTTTGAGAATATGATAGCTAAAAAATTGTCAAGAAAGATCTACATTTCACTGACCCTGTGGTGGAACAAGTGATGAAATAGCCAATACCAGATGAAATAGTAACTGAGATCCTAGGTGGTGTCTTCTGCAAAAGATACTGTGTGGTTTCTCATAGTGAATATAGAGGAAGCTATAGAACACCTGCTTTTTCCCAGCTGTAGTAAGGTCGTTTTCCTGCCACAGACAAGACTTCTCAGGGAACTGCAGAGTTCAGATGCAAACTCATGAAATCTATGACTTTCCACAGAAGAAACCAGACTGTACTAGTGACTCCAAGACCAGAAGTGGCAAACAAGGAGGAAACCTGCACATTCAAATCCAATGTGTGAAGGACGTAGAAAATATTACAGCTTACTTGTTATGGGGACAGAGTGACTTTCCACCTACAGAGTATGGGTGAAGGAGGTGCACCCCATCACTGACAGATGGGGAAAGAGCCTTGCCTGAAACTGCTTCCAAAAACCAGTTCTTCTGCTCCTACCATATAGCAGATGTATTGCTAATAAAACTGCAGCCTCTCCCAAGAGACCGGGGTATGTATGGTCCACTCACCCAAGCACGTTAGGTGATGGCACCATCATTACAGCCCACACACACTCTTTCCTACAAAAAGAGATGCTGGACACTTGATGTCCTCTCATCCTTTCCCGAGTCAAATGCAGTCACACTTTTCTCCTCCTTCCACTGTTCCTCTTGGAAAAGGAAATTAAACCCATTTACCCACCGTGCATATGCTGAAAATCTTGCTGGATTCCCTCATGGTTCAGTGTTCACACGCATTTGCCATTGTCTCCCTCTTCCCAATTATTTTGGACTAGCCCCTTCCACAAGAGCTACTACATTATTCCTCTTGCTCAGCAAAGGATGCTGCAGATTGTGGCAGTTCATTAATTTGACAGCTCCTTCTGTAGCTTCAGAGCACGAAAGAACCTAGCACAAAGGTATGTGAGGACAGACTCAAGCAAACACAACACTTGACACATATTACTGGGAATCTGTGAAGTCTGAATAGTCTTCTGCCTCTTGTCAGCCATGTTCAGCCTGGTAGAATGGGGTTCATCTGACAAAATGCAAACATCTACATCTGAGGGAGACAATGGTGAGGAACAGGTCCCTTTAGAGACTAGTTCACCTTACCCTATTGCCTAGATATATGTGTATCTGTCTATATATACTTACTTATGCCACATAGATATAGATATAAATATATACAGGCCGAATAACTCATGGTCTAAAGACACCTGTTTCTCTGCATTGACTCTAAACGATGCCCAGATTGACCAGGTTAGGTATAGATGCTTACATGGCATATGGCAAAACCAATACGGGACAAATCCCACCCTTGTAATTCAGGAGGCAGGAGTAGTTTTCTATCAGTAGCTTTCTATCTTAGTGTAGTTTTCTACTTTACAATAGGGCGTATATGTCATTGAATCACTGGGTTATATTCCTGTTGAGTTATTCTCACTCCGTAGCCTTAATATCTGTATTTCCCGTTGCTTTTTTTTTTGTTGGGATTTGGTTTTGTTTGGGTTTTGGTTTGTGGGGGGTTTTTTTTGTTGTTTTTGATTTTTTCTTTTTCTTCTTCTTTGACTGCTTTCTAGTATTTTTCTTTTCTTTTCTTTCTTTTTTTTTTTTTTTTTTTTTTTTTTTTTTTTTTTTTCTTGTTTTTTTTTTTTTTTTTTTTTTTTTTTTTGCTTTGTTTTTGGGTTTTTTTTCTTCACGTTGGAATAGGACTTGTTTGTACTCTGTATCTTTATAAAGATGGATGTGTCATGGTCTATTACATGCTGTTATTTTGTATGGGAAGCAAACAGCAATCTGTATGTAGTGGATGAGAGGTTTTCACACCTGTCAGCTGCTCTGAAGGCTGCAAGCAGCGGTACTAAGTTTTTCTGCTTCGTTTGGTCCATGCGTGTTGCCTCTTGCTAACACACCTCGGTGAAGCACTGCGGCTAGGCTGCCATGGCTTGTCCTGCTCAGGGCATTTCACTGGAGAAGGCAACTACTTCATCTACTCCCACCATGCACATTTTTATGCAGATAACAAGAGCAGAATCGTATGTCTTTTACTGCTCCAGTTTTTTTTCCTCCTTTCCTGAGCCAGCTTGGCTCAGGGACTCTCTCTCCATAATTTGTCTTTGTGAGCAATAGTGGGTTACAGACTGGACAACTGTTATGGGGTTTAATTTTCCTACCTATCAATGTCTACATAGAGAGTATGAACCCAGGTGACTTCCAGCACAAGAGCTGTGTACATACCTGACCTAGAACATGTAACTCTCAGTCAAGCTGTTCTTTATATCTCTCAGGTAGGTCTTGTCAGCCCTCAGGGCACATGTTTGTGTCTGAGGCTTGAGCCTTCAATACAACAGGCAGAGAGCAAGTAGAAATCAGTAGGATCCAGCCTGGGATCAAAATGCCACCAGTGGAAGAGGCTGTGTCCAAAGGGGCACCATTACTGTTGTGCTTTCTCCACGGCCGCTCTCACTCGTTTCACATGAGATGTGGTGGTTGGTATTTTTATTTTGTTGACTTTGATTTTCTCAGCATGGAACAACTAATAAACAATAAGAATAAATTGTTCTGGATGTTTGAAAGGCATCTTGTTCTTCTTTCTAGTGATCTAAACTTGGAAAAATACACAATTTATTTTCCTTTATGCTCTCATTTTAACAAAAGTTATGACAAACTCAGGAGTGTGTTGCAGTAAGGTTTATTCTAAAGAACTAAAAAGCTATCACACATATACTATCACAGATAACCTTTAAAATGCAGGAGGAAACAAAAAATATTTGGGCAAGACAATCTCTGGCAACGATGTCTCCAAACCAGACAACAGAAGGAAATAATAGATTTTTGAACTCTAAGGGCAGTGGAGCTCCCTTAACCCCCACTCTCTCCAAGGGGTGGAAATACACATACTCCCATACCATGGGCAGGAACCCAAGTGTGAGAAAACCCATTTTTCCAGAAGTCTGCAGCGTAAGAATCAGCCTGCACATTGCAATGCATCATCATATGTGTTTCATACAGATGTCATCATATGAACTGGTCCCATCACAGTGGAGATAAGAGGAGTCTAGAGACACTCAGTTGTCAAATGCAGGTGTTCATCAAGACTGAATAGTTTTCCAGACACCTTGGACTGTATCAATCATTCACTCATTTGACTCTACTGGGAGCTCAGACAGCAGCTCTCATGGCAACACCTACAGATTGTCTGATTGCCTAAAGATAGGTATCTGCCATGATCTGAGACACACAGGGGTGTTGGAGACATCTACGTAGGGCTGGAAGCTACAAGACAGGAACTGTGGGAGGCCTGTCCTCCTCTGCGCTGATAGCTGGAAGTCAAGCAGCACCATTTGTTTGTGGCCAGCCTGCAGAAACGTGTAAACACCTACTAGAAGATGTCCCAGTAAGTGAGGTGGATCCCAGCCCTAGAAGTCATGAAGACCTGCAGAATCCATCACTCACCTCTGTAAATGCATCGCTGAAGAAACCTGATGAAAACATTTCCTGCCACCCTAAGACAAAATTATTTCTTAAATTTACCGGTTTTTGGTTGCAATGACAAATGAAAAATAATAATTGGTGGCGGGTTTATGCTCAAGGACTGCTTGATGGCCAAAAATGGCTCGTGTCTTAGACAACTTAGAGAGTAGATGTAAGGCGAGGTTGAGAAGGCAGTGAAACAGCACAGATGTGCCTCTCAGCCACAGCCTTAACACTGCAGCTACCTACACATTTCTAGATTCGTTTTTACTTTTTTCTACAGGAATAAGAGCATGTCAGGGCAAATATGTCCTCACCTGGGGAGTATGAAGGCATGCGAGCAGAGACTTCAGCACTCCAGTGAGCACCAGATCCACCAGTCATTTCCACGTTTCTAATTCTCTATTTTCTCCTCCAGTCTTTCTGCAAAAGAAATTCAGAAAATATTCCCTAACTAGATGACATTTTTAAAGCCGTGGCATTCACCCCAATACGAAATATGACCCCTTCTATCAAGAGATTCCAGAAGTGTTATCCCAACCGTGGGGAGATCCATGTGGGAGGAGGGTGCAATCCATGGCCGCAGGGCAAAGTGGTGCTGCATAAATGGCTTGGGCCTTTTTCAAGAAGCAAAACTGTTTCTCCTACCCTTCCAACAGCCTCCAGCTTGCCCTCCTCTTCCTAACACAGCCCTTTCATCCTCCGGATGTACCACCAGAACCCAGTGGTGCAATGGCCAAGAAGTCCAGCAGGGCTGAGGGCTCCCATATCAATGCTCAGAGCCCAGTGATCCTCAGAGAGGCTCCCGGAGAGATGTCACTGTAGATGTCCACAGGAAACCTCCCACCTTCTCGGGGAAGCTGGTGGCAGCACCGCCACAAGCTGATGAGAAAGTTGATTTCTGAGGTGGGAGGTGGGTATCAGAAACACCCTGTTTCAGCATTTCCAGACCAAAAATCATCAGAATTTCCATTTCAAGGGGAATTTGGAAACTCTTTGGGTTTTGTTCTGATTCAGACTGAAACCACATTTTGAAATGACAAAATTTCCTGTGTGCGAGTAGCCCTGTTTTCCAGCTCGCTCTGTTCAAAACCAGCTTTTTTTTCTCTCCTCCAATTTTTAGTATTTTCATGCTGCTCAAACTCACTCAGTCCTGGGTCAAGTTCCGATTTAAGGCAGTTTAAGAGGAAACTAATGAAACTGAAGGGTTTTATACTCTCCTTTTTAGCCTTAAATCACGGTGTATAGTAAAATGAAGATAATTCACTCTTTAATCTATGGATTGGAAATGGTGGCACTGAGGTGATTTGGCAAACCAGTCTCAGTCCCGGTCCAGTGCTCCGAACATTCAGAGTAAGGTCTCAAAGCCCCAGTAGTAAATCACTATTTACCATTTATACATGTAGCAATCTGTTAAAACAAGTCTTCATTTACTGAAGGAAGGAAAATGTGAGCGAGGTTACTCAGAAAAAGACCAGATTCGGGTAACGTGACAAGGGGGACGTGTGGTTGCGTAATTTGTCAGAAATGGAGCTCAAGCTGATCAGTACTTTACAGAAGCTGATGTGATGCTTAGAAAGCAAACACTAGGCTCATCGAAGAAGACCTGGCATCTTGGATCTGAAACTATTAATTGCACTGGTATCATTATGGCACGTGGAAAAGAGCATTCCCAGCAAATATCCCGAGAGTTGTGGAAAATCGGTCAGACGCAGCGTGAAGCTTTGCAGCACGTGCACTGTTTGTTAACTCAGTGTTAACTCTCCGCCCCAGTTTAAAATGTTATTAATTCCTCCATATCAGAGATGAGATCTCAATTTCCTTCCTACTGGAGGTTTCCTCCAAGCCCAGTTTACAGTTGGTTTGGCAGAAGTCTTCCTCTTCCCCTTGTACTACTCATTTGCTATCTCTATGCAAATATCTTCAATGACCCAGTTGTTTCAATGGTGCCATTCCCCTTTTACAAGCTCTCAACAGACTCTTCTGCTGGGTTTGGAATCTCTCCAGAGAGGGAGACTCCACAACCTCTCTGGGCAGCCTGGGACAGGCTCCGACACCCTCACAGCAAAGAACTTTTTCCTGTTTAGATGGAACCTCCTGGGTTCCAGTTTGTGTCTATTGTCACTTGTCCTGGTGCTGGGCACTACTGAAAGTCTGTCCCCATCCTCTTGATCCAACCCTTTAGCTCTTGCTCAGCATTGCTCAGCTCCCCTCTCAGGCTGCTCTTCTCCAGCTGAACAGCCCCAGGGCTCTCAGCTTTTCTTGGGCACAGAGATGCTCCAGGCCCCTCAGCATCTGTGGAGTCTCTGCTGGACTCTCTCCAATAGTTCCCTGAAGCTCAATCCTTTAGTTCATATATTCAGGGCCCTTCCATTTATCCATGCTGGGTTTTGCTCTAGGAGTTGCCAACCATGATTTTAGCCCTTTGTGCTGTTTTTGACAGGGGTAGAGCTAATTTTCTTCACAGTAGCTGGTATGGGGCTGTGGTTTGGATCTGTGCTGGAAACAGTGTTGATAACACAGGGATGTTTTTGTTATTGCTGAGCAGAGCTTACACAGAGTGAAGGCCTTTTCTGCTCCTCACCCCACCCCACCAGCAAGCAGGCTGGGAGTTCACAAGAAACCGGGAGGGGACACAACCAGGACAGATGGTCCCAACTGACCAAAGGGATGTTCCAGACCTTATGATGTCATGATCAGCATATAAAGCTGGGGGAAGAAGAAGGAGGGGAGCAGACGTTCAGAGTGATGGTGTTTGTCTTCCCAAGTCACCACTACATGTGATGGAGCCCAGCTGTCCTGACAATGGCTGAACACCTGCTGCCAATGGGAAGTGACAAATTAATTCCTTGTTTTGCTTTGCTTGTGAGCGTGGCTTTTGCTTTACTTATTAAACTACCTTCATCTCAACCCATGAGTTTTCTCACTTTTACCCTTCTCATCCTCTTCCTCATTCCACTGCAAGAGAAGTGAGTGGCTGCATGGGGCTTAGTTGCTGGTTGGGATTAAACCATGACACCTTTAAATCAAGAAAAGGCACTAAAGATGTGACAGAGGATGCTGTCGAGATGCAAAGACCCATGATTCATTGTTCCTCCATTTAACTGGCCAACAATAATATTGCACATATGTGGAGGAAGAATCAAGAGGGATAATTGTTTTTCAAGTCTCAAGGCTTTCCAGGTTATTTGGTGACCTTGCAACAGCAACACATAACATGTGAAAATAGAGATGTTGTTTGTTTTTCAGTATACTGCGCATTCCTCTCTTCTAATAGCTCCTGGCAAGATAAAGCAGTTAGGTTAGTGGAATGATACTTTTTTTTTATATATATTTTTCCCTTTATATAGCTCCACATTTCACCTCAGACAGGAAATTCCCAATGGGACCTCCTGTGAGACTCTGGAAAGACCCTCTATGGCTTTGAGACTCATTTCCCAGGAAAAAAACCTGTCCCTTCAAGGTAAGATTAGGAGATGTGCACTCCCCCCGGACAACCAGCTAGAAGACAGGCTTGGAGTGCCACAAACAGCACGTGTTTTGTACAGAAACATGCACAGTGCATTTGCTGCCGACGTGAAAGACATGTGGCAAATCCAACAGCTTCAGTGTGTCCAACCAGGCAGATGGAGACGGCATCTCCTTTGCCCAAGAGATGGCAAAGCCCCAGTAAGGGGCTCCCAGCCTGCCTTCCCCACATGGCAGCCAGAGATGCTCTTGGAGAGCTTTACAAATAAGCATATTGTATTTACTCGTGTGAAATGTTGTAGCTGCTCAAAATCTGGATGCATCTAAGGAGTTTTGCCCAGATGCTTTCTCAAGCAGAGGCCAGATGATGCCACTCTCTTGGTTTTCTTGTTTCCTTCTTTTCTGGGACAGGATGTGATGACATGTGGCTCAGTCCAAGGGCTTTGACCTGTTGATGCTTTTGGAAGAGGACTAAGCAAATTCCATGATCCAGCCCTTCACAGGGAACTGAGCTTAGACAGTGGTTGGCCTTCTGATGCCTGTTCGGAGAACCTCAGCAGGCGACGCCATGTGACATAGGGCTAATGGGGTTTAGTCCCCAGCATCCCCTCACAGATCCCGGGCAAAATAGTTTTTCCTTTGTGTCTAAAATCCCAGCAGTCCACTAGTGCCCGGAGCTCTCCCTAAAGACAGACAGACACAGAGAAAACTGCAAAATTACCTTCCCATCTCAGTGTTACTGCATCTTCCCAGCAGGCAGGAGCTTCCCACCCCACTAGGGTCATATCCATGATGCATGGATCAGTTTTGAGCTCACCTAAGAGCTGTATCACTATTCCATAGCCAGAAGCAGCAGAAACCACAGCAAAGCACAGATTAAAGCTGCCTGGGATGATACTCCTGGAACTGGGGACCATGGGAATGGGGCAACCCTCTGCTCAGCTCCAAGCTGGTGTGCTGTGTGAAGTACCCCAGATACCTGCTGGAAGGCAGCCTCAAAAAATATTTATTTGAGCTTTTTTTTTTGTCTTCCTATGTATTTTACATGCTTGTTGTGGAGGGTAGAGAATTTCTGGGTACTACCAGGGGAAAAGGTCCTGGGGAGAGCCCAAGGAGCTGATGAAGGGGTGACTCACGGGGGTGACTGGGGAGTGGGGGATTCCAGCAGAGCTTGGAATGCAGGGTTGTCAGGGCATGGGACAGGCAGTGGGAAGGATGAGTGTGGTTTCAAGCCTCAGTGGGTGTGAGAAGTGATTGAGCGAGTCAGAGGAAGCCCCATGAGCAACCCCAGATTTGTTTGCAGAGGTCCCTCAACTTGAAATAGCACTGATGCCTTCACCCCATCACTGGTCTGCATTTGAACCATGGAGCAAAAATCCATTGTGGTAAGGGATCTGGGAACACAGGGGCTACCCAGCAGGGTGGGATGTGAGTGATATTCCTACTTTGTTCTCCTAACAAGCAAAATATTCTCCTACCTCACTGAACAACACAGCTGGCACAAACAGATGCTGTTGCTGCTCTTGCCATGGCAGCTGAAGATGAGAGGAGAAGTCCATGATGCTACCAGGCATGACGCTGCCCAGTGGTCTGTGGTGGCATCTGATTGCCTGCGCTCAGGTGTTCAGAGCCACTGGGGATGCCCTTTGGGAACATTACTGGCCTCTGGCTGCTGGCCCAGCTGGGTGCGGGTGTCTTCCAGGATCCTGCAGCTCCACTGGATGTCTTGCATACATCAGGGCCTCTCAAGTGGTCCTGGATGGTCTCTATCTGCTGGCTGCAGTCAGAGCTCAGGCACTCAGCACACATGGAGACACCTGCATGTAGGTGTCTGACTCTGCACCTGAACCCCACCCCCTGTTTCTGTGCAGCCTCCAAAGAGGTTTGTCCGGGGTGAGAGATGAGACCCAGTAGGCTGGTGAACAGCTTGTGAGCTGAGAAATTCAGATTCAAGCTGGTACCTCTGTGAGACAGTTTGTATGTGCTGTTTTCACTGTGATACACTTTGTTCATTCACATTCATCACAGAATGTTCGGTGTTGGAAGGGACCTCGGAAGGTAATCTAGCCCAACCCCCTGCCAGAGCAGCTTCACCTAGATTAGGTCACACAGGAACACATCCAGGTGGGTTTTGAATGTCTCTAGAGAAAGAGACTCCACAACCTCCCTGGCCAGCCTGTTCCAGGCTCTGTCACCTTCACCATGAAGTTTCTCCTTATGTTTACATGGAATGTCCTTCATTCATAGGAAAAGTAACTGGAGTCTGATGGTGACACTTTTGTAGATGTTATCATAGAATCATAGAATGGTTTGGGTTGCAAGGGACCTTAAACATCTAGTTCCAACCCCTCTGCCACAGGGAGGGACACCTCCCACTAGACCAGATTGCTCACAACCCTGTCGAATCTCGTCGTGAACACCTCTAGTGATGGAGCATCCACAACTTCCCTGGGCAACATGTTCTAGTGTCTCACCATCCTCAGAGTGAAGAACTTCTTCCTAGCATCTCATATAAATCTACCTTCTTACCGTTTGAAGCCATTACCACTCATCCTATCACTACAAGTCCTTGTCAAATGTCCCTCCCCAGCTTTCTTGTAGGCCCCCTTCAGATACTGAAAGGCTGCAAGAAGGTCTCCCTGGAGCCTTCTCTTCTCCAGACTGAACAACCCCAACTCTCTCAACCTGTCCTCACAGCAGAGAGGTTCCAGCCTTCGGATCATCTTTGTGGCCTCCTCTGTACCTGCTCCAACAGGTTATGGCATCCTCAGTCTGGCTTTGGACAGCCTGGCTCCTGCAAGGATGCTGTAGGTACTAGGGCCTTACCAGTAGTGGAAGTGTCAGCGGGATGAAAATTCTGGTTTATATGTAAGGTGACCCTACAGCTCAGCACAGGAGCAAATAATTTGTATTGTAAAATACTCAGAAATTAAATCATATGGCATACAATGATCTTTTACATGCTTTGAATATATTTCTCAAAATCAGTTATGCATAAATCTGCAGAAAAGGTTCTGAAGCAGAGCAGAAAATGAAGTTATCCAACCAGTGTATCACAGAAGTTTCTCTTTGGCTGGTCAAGGCTTGCTGGATGTTTGATCTTGGATCTCTGATACCTCAGTGGTCCAAAAGAAAGCAAACAAAAACCTGCAACTAAATTTACATAAGCATGTTTTTCATCTAAGTTCAGGGATAGGCAGTCTAGTGATTAATGTAGGTTATTTCCTTCCTTCTCCTCATTTTAGATATTTACAGACCTTGAGAGAGCTGGGATGTTCTTTCTATGCTCAGTTGTCTTCCTCCTTTCCACCTTCCTCTCTCTCATTATCCTTTGCTGTTGCCATTGACTCTGTTGGTCAGAATGTATTAGTAGGACAATCCTTAGAGACTCTCAGCAACCCTTGGGTTCTTTGCTTTCCTTGTCCCAGGATGAATCACAGAATCACTGCATTGTTGAGGCTGGGAGGGACCTCTCAAGGTCCTCTAGTCCAGACCCCTGTTCAAGCACAGTCAGCTAGAGCAGGTTGTCCGGTACTGGGTCCAGTTGGGTTTTGAGCGTATCCAGACATGGAGACTTCACAACATCTCTGGGCAACCTGAACAACCCTAGACCAACAGCCTTCCTGAGAACATAAAGGACAAGTCAGCAGCACATGATCAGTAATATCTAATGAGGAGAGGAAGGAACCACAGTCGGATACTGAGCATAAAGAAAAGGGAGGAAAAAAAAAGTCCCTCTAGTCTCAGTGACAAGCTCTGATTTCCTTGCTCATGGGTTGCTATCCACCTTGCTCCTCCAGAGCGGCCAGAGCAAGGACTCCTCCCTGAGACCTCCCTCCAAGGGTGGGAAGCAAAGCAAACCAGCTAGAAGCTCTGCTGATCTCACTCTCCTTTTTGTCAGAGGAGAAAGTGCTCTGAGAGACAGAGCTGGAAAACTGCTAGAGAAGGAAGCAGGATGGATGCTGCACAGGACGTGTGGGGAAAGCTCCTGAGCCTTTTACACCCTTGATGTGAAATGGGGCTTATTCCCGGGGACAGTCTCGGTCAAACAGAGAAACCTGGTCCCTCCCATAGAGCTCAGTCAACAAGTCCTCCAGCTCCCCCAGCGTGAGGAGCTGGACCTCGTTCTTATCATTCTCAGCAATGACCGCCCAAGCTTTCCTGTGGTTGGTGTCCACCTCACAGCAGGCACTGGACCAGAGGTAGCTGGGTTTATTAACCCTCCCCTCGGCAATATAGTTGTTCCCAGGCACAACGCCCACGATGACGTAGGTGGCGTTACAGCCCCGGGTCCTCCTCATCATCGTTTGCTGCTCGTAGTTGTTCCAGGCGCCGCCATTGAGTTTCTCATTCTGGGGCACTATGTTGGTGAGGGTGAAGGTAGAGGTCCTGCTGTTGGAGTCGTGGTGATGGCTGCTGGGGTTCAAATGGCCACGGTTCAAACCTGTCAGGTTCTTGTAGTCTTTGAGGATAGCCTGGCTCTTGCTGAGTTCTTCTAAGGTGACGCCGAAATGATTTAAGAGGGTCCACTCTCTTTCCATAGTTTTGGGATAAGTTGGACCTATCAGCTTGACAGGTAAAGAAGAGAAAAAAGTGTTAGTATTGGAGATGGGAGTAGTGGAGCAGGTTTCCCTGGAACCCAAGTGTCTGAGTGCTGAGCAACCATTTTTTTGTCATTTCAGCATATGAAAATGCATGAATCCGAGAGAACTCATAAAGCTGCCCCTTCCCAAGGAACACAGAAGATTTTAAATAAAAAGAAAGAAAAAAAAAAAATCTCAATTTGACTTGTGACCTTTGAAATCCAGCCTGCTGCCTGCAGTGGGAGTGTGGGTGTACACATGAGACAATGAGCATTTCCCACTCCCAGGTTGGAAAGGTGACTTTGGTAAGACATCTCCCCTGCCACATCTGGTTCCCTTTCCTCCCTTCTCCACATCCCACATCTGCCCAGGGCTCTGCCCAGTTCCTCCCACCACTGTTAATCACATCTAGACCTCATCACCTGCACCTAAACACACTACTGTCACCCTGCCCTTCGTTCTGTTCCGCCCCATTGTCACAAGAGCTCTCCCAGTCTCTATGAAAAGTTTTCATGCCTTTTTTCTTTTTTTTTTTTTTTTAATCCAACCTGCCAAAACCCTGCAATTTTATGAGCTTGGAGAGAACGAGCATGGAGATACCATCTCTGAAGGTTGGGTGTCTTAGGGAGTCACTGAAGGTGGACGCAATGGGAAGTGGATGAGCAGAAGAGCCATGGAGCCCACAGGACTAACAGAAGGATATGGGGAGGACCCTGACCCTTCTTCTCTTCTGCTTTGCCCCTCACTCAGGAAGAAGTTTGTGTGGTTGCTTCAGGTGTTATCAGGCTCCTGGAACACCAGTGTTTGCCTCCTCTAACCCCATACCCAGGGAGATGTGTTGGGAAACCCACCCCAGAGGTGAAGTTTCCCTGGCAGAGCTGTAATTCATTGCGAGGATGAAGCTTTTTTTTGCTCAGTAAGCAAAAATACCTCCGTGCAAGTGGGATTGGCTACTGCAGTGCTAATAACATGTCTCAGAGCTGATCTGCACCAGGGAGCACAGATGTGTTCCTGCTACAACATCACTGAGGAGTTAGAAACGATCAGCCTCCTAAAGAGCTCCTATCCCCAGAGAGACCCAGGGAACTGAAATACTGCAAAGACCTCTGAAGAAAGTTAGCAAAGCACAGATTTCGCAGACAGCTGGGGCCATGGTCCTGGAGAAGTGAGAAGTTTTTAGCCCCTCTAAATGTGGAGGCTGCGATGGTGTAACACCAAATTATCTGCTTGAGTTCCTACGAGTAACAAGTGCAAATGCTTTTTTTTTTCTCTTTCTTTTTTTTTTTTTTTTTTCATAACTCTAACACCTTTCTTTTCATATTTAGAGAAACTTTTTTAGTCTTCCTCTGCAACAGGGCATACGGCTTTCTTCTGTGGCTCATTTTCCCCTAAATCCCCTACTGCCACTGCGTCCCTAGCAATGACCTGAATTTCCTCTTCTGTTCCATAATTTGCTCAGTCTTTTTTACTGAAGGTCTCAAGATTATCAGAAGGACGTTTGGGAGACCTCTAGTTTGCAGAGATCTGTGTGTCTGGTGGATTCTTCTGAACCAAGCCGAGGTCATAGAGGGCAACTGGAGGTAAATGGAGATTGTGCTCTTCTGACTTGACTGACAATGATCCCACTCACTTATCACTGTCTGAAATCTCACCCAATAAATTCACCCAGTGTTAAGCCAACCCTCCAATCTGCCTAGGCTTTTTCTCTGAGGCATCTCACCTGGTTCTGAGTTTCTCTGCACGTCTCTCACACCACTTCCCAAGTCAAATAGACTCTTAACAGGGAGTAAATAAGCTATGTCAGGAATGCAAAACAGCTCAGTGGAGATCAGAGCCCAGCACAGCTGGTCTCTCAAATTTAGCTGTTGTTGGTTGTCTTTTCTCTATCGTTTGGTCCCTCATCACAGAATGGGACCAGGAGGGGAGTCATTTGACTGAATGTAATGTAAATTAATGTATTGTAATGATTTGACTTAATGTTCCTGTAAGGCCAATGTGGAAAAATGGGCACTTTTAGGGCATGACTCATCTCATCCTCCTGCTGATGTCTCAGAGGAATCGTGTGGTGAAGGTGTTTGAAGTTAGATGAGCTGAACCTCATCCACTGGGTCCATTTGCATGTGTGTGGGGGTGGGAGAAAAAACCCAAGTGTTTGGTTAAAAGTTCAGCTTTGAATGAGTGGAGGGTGACACACAATAAGAGAGGACACTCACCTGGGGCTCAACCAGCCACGTTTTAGGTCTCTTGCCAGGTGCAGGCTGGTAGAGATAAGCAGAATACACAGGAATACGCCTGTTCCTGTCATACAGGGTAGCATAGTAATACTGGTTCTTGTAACGCTGGCAGATCCAGACTGGGTTGTCTGGCTCCAGGGCTTCATTTGGGGGGGTTTTCCGGAAGAAAAACTGAGGGCATGAATTTTCAAAGGATGTCACCACCTCGCTGTGTCCCAGCCAGAGGCAGCTCGCTAAGACCTGCAGCAGCAACAACAGCATCGTGGGGAGGATTTCAAGTGAAGGGCTCTTGCTCACCTGGAGGGCAAATGAAGAGGCACACTCAATTTGGAGAAAGCTCATCACAGCCTGTAGTCATTTTTGTGCTTGTGGGACACAGCTGGCAGAGGAAGGGACTATGAGAGACCAAGGAAGGGACAATTTCTGTCCTAGATATGGAAAAATCAACAGTGGAATCTAAAAGAGGTTTTAGGTACCTAGAGGAGGGAGCAGTGGGAGAATTTAGCCTGTCTGAGGAGGAATCTAAATATACCCCATGTCTAACCAGCTCATACAGCAGTCTTCTTGGAACTAAGGTATGGTGTTAGGACAAGGCCACCTTTTGTTACCCAAGAGCTCAGCTTTTGGATTGGCAATGGAGAAAAAGCCTTAAAGCAACCCAGGGCCTGGAAGCCCTCATTTGAGGATAGCATCTCACTCCCATCTGCTCAGAGGACCTGCCCACAGCAGAGGACCTGCAGCTGGGCACATGCTCTGCTCAGCCAGCTGCAATGCTGAGCTGGGCTTTAGTCTCACGGGGGATTTGGAGAAATAACAGTGATGCTGCACTTCCTACAGGTCTCTGGCCACATCCACGTTCACACAGGTATGCAGCCCTTCCGTAACTCCTCTGTGCTCGTAGCAGGATTAATCTTTCCTAAAGTTAGGTCAGATATTTCTCCCAAAGTGGTCCACCTTGGGGTCCTGGCTCTCAGCTGACATTGGGAAACATGTGTCCTGCTGCTCGGCTTGCATTTGCAGGGTGCCCAACCCCAGACAATGAACTTGAAGACAAATGGATCCATAAAGAGAAGTGGCAAAGCATATGGTAGCAGCAAGCACAAGGGATGACACCTCTATCTCAGCAGCACCCTGTCTGCTGCTGCAGCAATGCAGTGATGGAGAGGCAGCTCTTCCCACGGTCGCACACGATTCCTGCTGACCCACATCTTTAGCTTTGCTGATTGTTTTTCCTGTACGGTAAAAGGCGCTGGTGCAGGAATTTCTATTTCTTGAACAGAAACAGCTCCTAGTTTGTCTTTCTCGGGTGTTGACATGATTCTCAGCAGTCAGCAAGATCATTCTTTCTGGAGAAAACTGCTGAAAAATTCCATGTGATGCCGGCAGCAATGCTGGGTGCTTTATCTTCATTCAGATGCACAGCAGGCTTTTCCATTTCCATTGCTAGACATTCAACAGAGTGGTTTTAAAATAACTAGCATTTTAAATAAGGCAGGCAGGGCAAGCAGCTAAAGGGATTAATGTGACAGAAATCTGCCATGGCTTGTAAGACACAAAACCCCACCTTTGACTGGGGAAGGGTCTGAGCTGAGGACTGCTGAAGGCTTGGGAAGTCACCTTGCACCTTTACTCTTTTCCTATTCTTTATCCTGACCCTCATCTATTAATTTCCACTGGATTCAGGATATGGAGCTAGAGAGATCCTTGCTCTGACCCAAGGCATCTGATCCAATACCTCTTCACTCATGCTAGATCAGGAATGTGGTGACCAGTAAACTGAAAACTGAGAAGAGTGAACCACAAGAAGCGACCTACTACAGTACTCTGCAGAGAATGACCGTATTAAAAGGTTCTTCTTTTGTACCACCTCCTTCACAAGCTTAAAATCCATCTAACTTAATATCATACATATAGGAACCAACCTACCGTGTGAAAGACTGGCACATAAATATGTTTAGTCCCAGGACTCTGCTCACAGCCCCGAAGTGGTAGAGGACTTTCATGTGCCTCTGCTGCAGTCTGAACCTGGCTGTGATGTTAGGGCAGTTTATATATGACCTCCAGAAAGGCAGAGTTGTTAGATTGCTCAAACAGTGTTTGGAGGAAGTTTGTCCAGGGGTGGAGCCAGGACTTGTGTCTTTCCAGAGGTCTTTTGCAAGGTCATGGGTGTAGTTATGGTACAGAGTGAGCTCCCCCCACTCTAATTCAACAGTTTGGTGTGAGTTGTCCAGGTGACTGAAACTTAATTATGCAAGGTGTTTTATGGCACTTCTGATAACCTTGAATCCAGTCGTCCCTACAGCTGGGAACCAAACTCTGTCAGGGGGCCAAAATAAGACCTTGATTCTACCCTTTCCTAACATTGCACGTGAGAGAGGGTACAAACCCAGCTCCCATCTGCTTGGTGCAAGCTGTGATCAGCTTCATAAATGATGTTGCCAGATCAGGTGTAAAGGAGTGCGTGGCTGCACTAGGCACCCTCAGATCAGGGGGTATGCTGCACCCAGCATCTTCAGTGCACCTTGAACAAGCTTTGTCAGACTCCAGTGCTGCAGGCAGGGGCATTTGGACACAACCCAATGCCCGGTGTTCACTCTTAGCTAGCTCCCTGCTGGAGCTTAGGCAATAATCCATCCTCAAAAAGATATTCAAGATAGGCAGGAGAAGTTGCAATCATACAATCAAAGAACGGTTCAAGTTGGAAGGGACCCTGAAGATCACCTACTTCCAAATCCCCTGCTGTGGGCAGGGACATCTCCCACTAGACCAGATTGATCAAAGTCCCATCCAGACTTGCCTTGATCACTTCCAGGGATGGGACATTCACAGCCTGAGCAGACTGTTTCACAACAGTCACAGTAAAAAACTTCTTCCTAGTATCTAATCTAAATCCAATTTCAGTTTGAAACCATTAGCTCTCTTTCTACCACTACACTCCTTGATGAAGAGTCCCTCCCCATCTTTTCTGTAGGCCCCCTTTAAGTACTGGAAGGCCACTATAATGTCCTCCTGGAGCCTTCTCTTTTCCAGGCTGAACAGCTGAAAAAAACCAAGACAGAATCTGTTTTCCTACAAATAGACATCTCAGTTCTCCATCAGGCACCTCTTTGTGCTTCTGTTCCCAATGCTTCCCATGCCAATCTTTTCCCTGAAGAATCCTTGGCCAGCTTCAACACTTGGCCAGGGCAGCAGTTGAGCAGCAGGAACACTGCCACCACTTCAGAGCATCCCGCCAGGTTTTGGTGACTTTTCCAGATGGGTGACAGATTGCTAGAGCTGCTGAGGGCTTCAAATATAATGGGATCTCGAGGATCAGCTTCTGGGAGTGCCAGTTCATAGTTGGGTAGTCTATTCCCTTTGGGAATAGCATTCCTTCTTTGAGGTTTTGATCTGAGCATCACCAAAAGTGATTTTTTTATTTTTTTTTCCTGGAGTCCACCTGATTTTATTTATTCTGAGATACCGGGGATTAGCTTGTGTGGTGACAATTTCAAAGCTTCTTCCATCTTCTGCATCTCATATTCTCCAGATCTTTGCTTTTCTAGGCTTGAGTCTCCTTCCCAAGCCATTCCTTCTGTCCTTGCCCTCCTTAACATAAAATATTAAAGAGGTACAAAATACAATGCATTCATAAAGTCTCATTTTCTCCTTGGAAGGGGGATGTTAGGGCTCAGCAGCTGCAACCCACCCTTTGTCTGATGCATTTATTCTGAAGCTAAAGAAACACATCAAATACTGCAGTCAGTGGTGAGAAAGGAGCAAGAGCTTACCTTGAAGCAGTCTCAGAACAAGCAGTTGAACCGTGACTTCACTGTTTTCCCTGGAGAAACATCTGTCTGATCCCTCAAGAGTCACACTGCAATATATACCCCATGATAAATCTGCCCCTTTACATGAAAAGGGAACCTCACAGGAAAGAGATGATTTCTACTGTTATCCAGGAGAAATTTGCTCATGCCTGCCCAGAAATGGGGTTACAATTGCTATTTTCTGTTTCCTCAGGATTTCTCCCAAGTTTGCTGACTTGCAGCATCACGTGCCAGAAGCAGAGTGCTGTGTCTGGTGATTTCCCTTTCCATTTCCTCATTCCCCATGGGGCACTGCTGCTGCAGCACCTACACATGTTTCTGTTCCTGGCAGACCGTCTCTGGTGGCATTAGACAGCCCAGACGTTCTCCAAGTACACACAGATGTTCATAGTCTGCTCTTCTACAGCCCGACTGCAAAGGCTTTGTAACCACACTTACTAACACCATCCTACAGATCCTGGGGGCACACCTTGGTCTCTGCTTGCTGCTGTGCAGCCAGTGCTGAGCCCATGTTCAAATACAATTCCAGTCTGCCCAGAAAGGAAGCTTGGTGAAGACAGGGTTTCTCCCCTTAGGATTAGATCTGGGAGATGGATACAGAGATCGAGGTTTGGCAGGCTGTGCTCTCTTGACCTCAGAGGACAGGTTGGATGGAGATTTGATCAACCTGGTCTAGTGGGAGGTGTCTCTGCCCGTGGCAGGGAGGGGTTGGAACGAGATGATCTTCAAGGTCCCTTCCAACCCAAACCATTCTATGATTCTGTGACAGAGGGAATGAGAAGGGTTGGCTCCTATGGTCTCTCAGGGCAGTGTCAAGCACCGATCATAGACCTGAGCGAGATTTTGCTCCTATTCTCTGGAACGGAATTAAGACTCAAAATGGAGTCAAATGCCAATTGACTTTATTTGCCCGACAAAAAGTTTGCAAAGCAAAGAGAAGAGAGAAAGGAAAGAAAGGAAGAAAGGGGTCAGTTGCAATAGCTACCACCACGGATCTGCGGCATCCTGTCAGTCCGATTTGTTTCCAGGTCTGGTGGGAGAATGTTCCATCTGATGTTGGTGGTTCCTATTCTTTCATCGGGACCATCCTGCTTAACCACACCCACCACCTGGCAGTGGCACACGTGCCCAACACCATCTCTGAGGGGTCTTAGGTGGTCTTCAGGGGTTTCCGGACCCCTTGGTCTTCCAGGCCCTGGGTCTGGGCGCATGCGTAGGGATGGGGTTGCAGTTTTCAAAACTAACTTGCGATCCAACCGTTGTCCAGTTTGTGGTTTGAAGTCTGTCCACACTGATACGTCACCATCTCTGACAAACTGTCGTCCAGTTTGTGGTTTGAAGGTTTGATACAGCAATGTTGAGGCATACACTACACCGCCTCTGTCACCATCTCTGACAGACAGCTGGAGGAAAGACACTGGTTTTCTATATTATTAGTGGCATGGAAATTGAGACTAAAGATTGTTAACGATTAGGACCAAGAATGATCGGAAATGGGTATGATGAAAGCCAGGAACTCTAAGAAGGGCCTCTTGTCCTGAGCAGCACATTCGTGCAGAGTTTAAAGCAGTCTGGCAATATTTTGTAGAAATATTGAATAAAAGCTACAAGGAGCATGACTATTTATCTTGAATTTTTCATTTCTGTACAGACCCCTGGTCTCCAGGCTCTCTGTGTCTGACCCTGCATATCTCTGAACCCCAAGGGTTCAGTTTCTGCCATCTAGCAAATGCTCCCTCCTGTTGGCCCGTGAAAGCATCAGTGGGAAGCAGTTCCTCATACTGGATTTCACTCCTTGAGCTCTGCCCTTGCCCTCTGGGTCTGATCCTGCTACATTTTGTCAGTGCAGGAGCTACCCCATTGAAAGCATATCTCGAGGTATTGGAGCAATGGCACTCTGTGACTCTAGTTTATAACAGCATTTGGTGGACTTCTCTGAGGAAGAATAGCAAGGTGCTGAGCTTGATATCCAGGCAATCCTTGTTGGCCCTCTGCTTTTAACACAGTAAAGTATCAGGTCATGGTTAGAGTGCTGCCACTCACAAAATGTTGGTACATACAGAGACAGGAAGAGGACAGGCAGTCAACTCCAAGTTTCTTCTTTTTATGAAAAGGACTTAAAATATCCACAGTGAAAGAGTAAGCAGCCAAAGCAGATACCAGCCATCCTGGTTTCAGCTGGGATACAGTTAATTCTCTTCCCAGTAGCTGGCACAGTGCCGTGGTTTGGATTTATGTGAGAACAACATTGATAACAAACTGATGTTTTAGATGTTGCTAAGTAGCGCTTATCCCAAGTCAAGGTTTTTTCAGTTCCCCGTGCTCTGCCAGTGAGCAGGTGCATGAGAAGCTGGGACCATGGCCAGGAGAGCTGACCAGAACTAGCCAATGGGATATTCCACACCAGGGAATGTCACGCTCGGTGTATAAACCAGGGGGAGCTGGCTGGGAGGGGCCGATCACTGCTTGGGCATCGGTCAGTGGATGGTGAGAAATTGCCCTGGGGATCACTTGTCTGTCTTGGGTTTGATTGCTCTCTCTTTTTGTTATATTAATTTTCATTATTATTATTATATTTTATTTAGGTTAGTTATTGAATGTTTTTTCTCTCAAGTGACACAGTTTTGCTTCATTTTTGCTTCTCCTCATCGCACCAGGAGGCAGGTAGAGTGAGCAAGAGGCTGTGCGGTGCTTGCCTGCTGGCTGGGGTTAAACCACAACACCAGTTGAGGTAATACAATCAATAACTGTGATATCAAAAATGCAATGGCAACATAGCTCAAGTTTTCCAAAGTCCTGATGGTGAAATCCCACATGGACTAATTTGCAGTAAGCCAGTCTTAGATAACAAAAAGCTTTTTCCATGGTGCTGCCATCACAAAAGCTGGGTTGACTCTTACAGCAGACCAGTGAAACTGCTTAAAATCCTTATGCGGGCTCCCTTCTTTTGGAAGTGGAGGAAAATGAGTCCAATGTCATTGTGAACAAATGAGCAGTGGGCATGAAACCAAACTCTTCCACTTGCCCACAGTTTTAATGAATATGGGCAAACTTTCCCAGTGTATCCAAAAAATGTTCTTTGTCTAAAATGCAGGTAACAGTCCAAAAATCCTGTGACAACAAACTGGTTGTTATAACCAGAAATAACCAGAAGAAGAAATGAAACTCTCATCCTACTCCTGCGGTCTATGAGGTCATGGTTCTGCATTTCACTGATTTTTATAAGAATTATGCTCTAATGCGTAATAACTGGTACTATTCTGCCTTTCATGTCAGTGTAGGCCATGCCTACATGTTGTCCAGAGCTGTGCACTTTCTGTCTGGAGAGGTGATTTGAGTGATGTTGAATGAGCTCTTCTGCAGGCCAGCTCCCACATGATCTGTCCTGTAAGACAAGCCTCTGTTTCTTCAACTTATAAAGGTCAGAGATGCAAAAATCCTATTGAATCTTCCAGTCTACTCCCAGTTGGAAGCTCAGCAATTCGTAGATGAAGTTCTTCCAATAGATTTTCCATGTCATGGTTGAAAAGAAACAGGACTTGCAGTACTTTTCTAGGGTAAGTGTATTGAAATCCAGATCTGGCTTCTCCATGAGGATGTTCTCCTGATACCTATTTCAGTTTTCTTTCTATCAGATGCTGAAGACAGCAGTTCAATCTCCTGCTCAAAGCAGGGTAAGCTATGAAGTAGCCATCCAAATGCAGTGAAATATAAGCATCTCTTGTGACTGCGGTGAAGGAAAAAGAGGAGTTTGAACCAGCAGAATCAGAGGACGGTATGATTTCTATTGCAGAAAAAGAGATGCTACGAAAGCCTCTCTTCAGTCCCCATGGAAGAAGCAAATGAATAGTCAAAGAGAGGCTGACTAGATTGAGCAGTGGAGGTCTTCAGGAAGGAGTAAATCACAGTAACAGAAGCCAAATGGGCACGAGAAAACAAAATGCAAGGAAAAGAAACCTTGCTTGGACATGTGAATTGGGGAGACATATGCTGTTCCGGGTTGTTCTCCTTAGAGGGCAGCAAAGATCTTGGTATTCCATGGCCACAGGCAGGACATGAAGATGTCCAGAGACTGGACGTGCCACCCTCATTGACTTGTATGTCACCTCTGGTTTTGGGAGGTACTCTGCTGCTGTGAGCAAGGGCACAATGGGAGCACAGACATACCAGGGCCAGCGCATTCTTCTGCATCAACCAGGATGTTGAGACATAAACATCTCATCCTGCCTCTATGCCAAGTATGTTCACTCTTGCCACGTGTTTGAATGAGTGTGAGATTCAAATAGGGGTTGAAAAACTGACCCAGACCAGACCAGACCAGACCAAAGATTTGAGGTGCCCAGCAGAGGCAGCAGCTGCTGCTTCTTTCTCTCCTCAGTGTTCCAGAAGTAGCTGCAAAGCAGCTCTGCTGTGCAGCTCTCTGTTAAGGAACATAGCTCTCCCATGCAAACAACACAACCTTTCTTCACAACCATGTAAAAAAGTATCACATTTCTGGAGAAAATTCAGGAAAAAAAGGTAAAGATGTTAAAGATTTCCTAGGCTGACTAATCCCTCCAAGGCAAACATGTATGTATCATTGATTTTAAACTATTCACCTTGAGCTATTCGTCTACGCAACATGCTAAATGCTGACTTACAGCAATCCTTGCCTCTTGGAGGCAAATGTGTTCAACCCATCCTTCACCCCTAAGGATCAAGCAGAGTTTTTAATGTGTTAGAGATCAGCTGAAAAAGCTGGCACGTGATTTTCGTAGCTTTAGTTACATTAACTCCACGAGCCCGAGTGCCATGGTCCCTGTGCATGCAGAGCAGGTAACACTTAGGTGGCAGTGGGGTCTCCTCCTTCCCGCCGATGAAGCATCACCCTGCTACAAACACTCACCAGCAGAGAGCTGTCGGGTTGCCTGTGGTTACTTTCACTCTTTCAGTTTCATTCAGCTTTGGGGACCAAAAATCAGCCCGTTATTTTCACTTTCTGATTCTTACGCAGCAGCACAGAGTCCACTGGGGAGGGTGAGGCAATAACCAAAATCCCTCGTCACAGACACGCGCCAGTTCTTCTGATCAGTGAAGTGGTGGCAGCAAGCAAAAAGCAGGATATTTGCTTGGGAGCGGAGGTATAATGTGGATGGGAAAAGCAGTGGTGTAATATTGATGTAGAAGGAAAATAAGAGGGCTGCTTTTTTTGCTGATGACACATGTACATCTAAAAATAATCTTATCTAAAAATCTTCACAAAGGAAGAAACAACAAGAGGTGCCCATCTCCAAAATCTCTCTCTATGGGATTCATCCATCCTAACTCAGGCATTTCGAAGGTCATGTACTGAGGAACAAACTCAGTTCTTGCACTGTGGTATGAAAATCAGCAGAGTACTTCTGTGTCTTACCACTTTTTTGTGGACTAGAGTGGTTGCAGGTGCAGACTGGGTTATGTCACACATATGGGTTTCCCCACGGAAAAAAAATTGTTTGCTCAAAGGTCAGGGAACTCAACCCCATGACTCAGGGTGGGGAGGGATGGCTTCTTGCTCATTTTATGTTGCTGCACTAAAAAAAGTGAGTGTTGGATTGGCGGGGAAATCCTGCTGGTGAGGTCAGGGCTGGGAGGTCCAGGATGGAGGAGGTGTATGTTCTTGAGAGGGTAAGGAAGGACCACACACATTAAGGCCAGTAAGCACAGATCACTCCTAAACAGATCTTCCTAGAAATGCTTCCTCACTTGGCCTGGGTCATGAAAGCACCAAAGGGGAGGTCTAGACAGATTTGGGATCCATCCTTTTGCATTTTTTAGGGCTTGTGAGACTTTTTTCTTCCATCTGTCCAGTTTGCTTCACCCTTGGAGGGCTCCCTCATTTAGCTCAGTATCATGGCAGCTTTGCTGATGTACCCAAAATAATCAACATCAGCCTTCAGCACAGCCAGTCATAGAATTATAGAAACATAGAATCATAGAATTATAAAATCATTTTGGTTGGAAAAAACCTTTAAGATCATCAAGTCCAGCTGTTAACCCAGCACTGCCAAGTCCACCACTAACCCATGTCCCTCAGCACCACATCTCCACAGCTTTGAATCCCCTCCAGGGATGGGGACTCAACCACCACCTTGGGCAGCCTGGGACAGACCTTGACAACCCTTTCAGGGAAGAAGTTTTTCCTAATATCCAACCTAAACCTCCCCTGGTGCAACTTGAGGCTGTTTCCTCTTGTCCTGTCACTTATTTCTTGGGAGAAGAGCCTGAACCCAGCTGGTTCCAACCTCCTGTCAGGGAGTTGTCGAGAGCAAGAAGGTCTCCCCTCAGCCTCCTTTACTACAGACTAAACAAACCCAGTTTCCCTGAGCTGCTCCTCACCAAACTTGTGCTCTAGACCCTTCCCCAGCTCCGTTGTCCTTTGGATGCACAGTCAAATCAATTTGCTGGACAAATGCACTTACCCTGCAAGCCTGAAGCACATCTCATTCCCCCTCCTCCGGTCTTTTCTCACCTCTATGGGCAGCAGGTCACTCACCTCCAGTAAGGTGCAAACGTTATCTGGAGAAAAGCAGCAGCATCACCAAGCTGATGCACTGCTTCAGTTGACTGCTGGTCTCATGGACAGCAAGGGAAATCAAAGGGTAGTAGGTTTAACTGGAAAATATCTCACACCCTCCAGTTGTTTGTCAAGTAAAGTGGAAGTCCCAAGACATTAAAACAACTCTGGAGCCAGAATTTATGGGATTTCCTTCCTTCTACTGTGCAATGATCAAAGCACACCTCTTCATAAGCTATAGAACACTCACAACTGTGCTTTGATTTCATGAACAGGCTGGTCTGTATGGAAACTAATCTATGCTGTGGTTTCATACAGATATAGTTTTTTAAGAGGATTAAATCTCTTTACTTATTAAAGCAACCTGTTTATTAAGCCTCCTTTGATTTCTCCTCCTGGAAGATGTTTGTATATTAGAGCCAGGTTTTCACCATCTACATGGACTCCCAAATCCTGCTGACACTTGGATGGTTTGAAGCCACTCTGAGTTATGCTGTCTAGGTGGTCTGAGGTGTGGTGTACACATCACTCAGGTCATGTCTCCAGGTTTTGAAGCAGCTCTTTGCCATACTTAGGAAGAAGCTCGGTTCTTACATCTTTGGAAGATATGTTGAGGGATTCAGGCTTCTTAAGCCTGGCATAGTGGAGACTGAAGGGCAACCCAATAGCTGTCTATAGCTTCTTGGAAGGTCAAAGATAACAAAGTGAAGCTCTTTGTGGTAGAGCCATGCACTATAACAACAGGCAGCAGCCACAGACTGTGGCTTGGGAGGTGCAGGTTGGACAGCAGGATAAAATATGTCTCCAGGCATACAACGTACAGGCTGTTGGGAAATGACAAATTATTTGTGGAGGTGACTCAAGGCCTAGCCAGATGAAACCACAGCTAAGCCAGTCAAGATCTGACAGTGCTTCCGCTTCAAGCAGGAGGTTGAATTAGAGTCCTCTAGATGATATTGCCAGCCAAAGTTTCTATGACCCTATGGTAGATGCACCTCCCATTTTCTCCCCACATTGTCCTGCCCTGCCCCAACACACTCAGATATTGGCTGAAAAATGATAACAAGGGAGCAGATGGTCAAATGCCCTGGTCCTGAAAGTTGTACATTAGAGTCTTTCTACAGCCCAAAGCCTCAAAAAACACACCACGTACCTTAGAGAGCTGAAAGGAGGCCACGTTTCCAGATTCCTGGTTCTGACTCCTCTGGGGGAAAGATACCAACCAGATGAGACCTCATCAGCTCATCTTCTCCCCCAAGGAGAGACTGATGATATCCAACAGTCTGCACCAACCCGGTTCCTCTGCTAGCCATGTGAAATTACCCCACTGCGAGAGGTGTGCTTCAGCCACTCAGGAGCCCCAGGCTGGCCCTCTCTGCAGTAAACACAGGCTGTGTTAATTATGCCGAGGGTAATTAGCAGTTACGTCAACATGAAGATTTCCAGTTTGGCTGCTCACTCCATATGGAAATGAGGTGGTTGACTGTAAGCGGAAATATGTCAGACCAGACTCCAGAGGAAAGGCCTCATTTGCTAATTAGGGAGAGCAGCCCCTTTGCTCAGGGGTTGTGCCTTGGGCCATCTCTGCTGGACTTGGCATCCCCTGAAGCTCATGGATGTGGCATGGCAGGAAGACCCAGCTGTCCACGGTGGGCAATCCTGATCTTCACCTCTGAAGCTGTCTGCTCTAGTCATGTGCTCACTGCCTTCAGCCAGAAGAGACATGAGAATGTGGCATCACAGGAGGGTGACAGATCCTGCCAATACACAGGTGTCATCTTCCGTTAAGAGACAGAAGTTGTGATTTAAGAAAAAGCCCCCAGAGATCCTGAAGCTGCCAGGAGAGACCTTATTCCTGTTAAGTATAATCTTATCTATGGGCTTTGTAATTGCGTATTTTGGGGACTTTCTTGTCGTTACTGCAAGAACTTCCATTCAGAAATCTTGCTCGATGCTCACACTTGCTGATTCCTGAACATGTTTCTGGTAAAAGAATTCAGACGTAATGCTTCACTGTTGGGAAGGTGTTAAAACCACTGGGTGTTAAGTGCTAAAAACCACTTAGGTTGATCTTCGCTCATTCAACCAACTTACTGAGTTTTAAGTTAGGATCTGTGTTTGAGAAAGCAAGAGCAAACAGCCTGCTCTTCCCAACTGGAGGGTGATGGTTTGTCTTACAGTGGACACGGAGCATGAGCCAAACACTTGAGTTGAGTGCATATGGCAGGAGGTCAGTGTGAAACCCTTTGAGTGTTGAGTGCCTGAGACATAAGATGTTAATGTTTCCCGAGTGCATTTCGAGGATGTATATGTTAAAGGCTGTGACTAAATCTAAAATCAACAAAATCCACTCTCTTCCACCTGCTACTTAGAATTTACATCCAGAATATAAAGCTGAGGACTGGTGGGAAAAGAGAGACAAAGCTCAGACACAAAGGCCCACAGCTATGTCATGATGTATGGGTGAAGAAAATAGCCAGGACTCAAATCCTGACCAGAAACATTTCCTAATTAAGCTTTATTCACAAGAAACTGGCCCTTGAAGCCAGAGGAACACGGGCAAACAATAGCAACAAACCCCTCCTAGCTCACTGCGTCCAAATGACTCAGACTTCCCAATTTGCTTCTGGAGCTCTGGTGATGGTTAAGCAGGATTCACCCTGTTGAAGATCTCAGCAATCTCTTTAGAGTCAACAAAGGATGAATACACATTTCCAGGGCACAGTTCACACCAGGCAGATGAAGTGAATTATACTATAAAAGTGCTGATTTGTCTCGATAAGAGATCCCCGGGTGACAAGCTCTAATTTACACCTCTAAGATTACGTGAGATGAGTCCCACTTTATGGTGCCATCTCTATCTACATGCTGTCTATTTTATATTACTTAGCCAACACATAACATAAAAATACAAAAGCTGCCCTTTTCCAAAGCCCTTGCCTTATGGACAGACCTCTGATGAAAACAGCCCTTCCTCATTCATTCTCATGACCTTGACACGTCAATCCAACAGGAGCTTCAGGGGAGTTTTGCAACCTTCTAGGAGGACCTGCTGCATTCCCAGCACCTTTCCTGTGTGACAGGAGATTCTCTTGAGAGCACAACAGAAAGATAATCAGTGTAGCAGGGAATAGGAGAGAAGGATGTACTTCATGCAGTTAAATCTTAATGTTTTTAGACCTATTAATTTGATATGGTTGGAGAAGCCAACAGAGGGTGAAGACCAGACGTATCTTTTTCTTCTTGGCAGGTTTGGCTGGGTTTAGGGTAGAGTTCTGCATGTTACTCAAGCCCAAAGTAGCTGTTAGCAGCAGAAAATCACCTAGTGTGAAGATGAGCTCACACTAAACTAGCTATGGGCTAGATGCAAATTTGGGGTGCTTGAGAAGTGAAGTCAAAAGCTGTTTGTGTAGGTGACTCGCTCTGAGTCAGACCTCCTGCTAGACCAAGAGCCATCTCATGGATGCAATGGGGCAAGTCAAAAGTCATCTTATGCCTCCTCTAGGCTGACTCTTACCCTTGTGATGCAGCTTTACCCTGTAACACTCCCCTTTCAGCTCAAATAGATGAACTCAGAGGACTGAGCACAACCCAAGAGCACCAGTGATGCTTCCTGGGTGTCTGCTGGAGATACCACTTTGTGGAACATGACCATCGCCAATAGGACACATGAGAAAATCCTGAGTTTCAACCCTGTGGAAGCAGAATTCAGTGCTCAGTTTCACTATAAGCATGCGGAGAACAGGTTTACTATAAAAATATAGCTGTGTCCATAATAAGCAAATGGGGAAATTTTAAATGGGTATTTCCAGGAGTATGTCAACAAGACACGGTGAGTCACGAGCTGTGGTAAGCTAAACTCAGCATTTCCTTTGTTTTGTGGGTTTCTGCACCAACATGGGTTTGAAAGTGTTGTACATGGGCAGCACCCGTATTTCCAAGTAGGAGAGAGAGGGACGGGAACATGGAGGACTGATGGCTCTGCAGATCTAACTCGAGCAGGGTGAGATGTGCCCTAACAAGAGGCAAATTCTTCAGTGATGAACAAGGCTTTTCCTCAAAGAGAAGCAGATGTGAAGCGAGCAGGGAAATGCAGAAACCTGCACGCAGCCAGGTGAGACGTCACCTCACTAGGCTCTTTGATGTGTTTCCCAAGATGAAGGCACTTCCCTAGAATGTGAAATTCACAGCAAGGACCCAGTGCCAGGAGTGCTCAGCAGGGGCTGTTTGCTGGGGGCAGAGAAGGTAGCTGATGTGGTTAGAGAAGCATTGGGTGGCAGCAGCCTTGTGTTTAGACAAGCTGCAGCAACAGCTGACCTGCAGTCCACCATATGGGTCTAACCAGAGGTTGTTTTGCTCTTGAAAAGCAAAAGCAGAAGTATTTGCTGACACCAGAGAGGAACCCAGCTCAGCAAAACTGTTTTATAGAAGATGCATCTGAAATCCAGACTGGCTAATAAGAGGCAGATCCCATTAGTAATACATTTTTGGAGGCCTTTTTAGGTGTTTCTGCATGTTTAATCTTTGGGGGTTGGACCACACCTTGTTGCCCTTATTGGACCTCTAGGTTGCCTTGGTAGAAAAAGTCAGATTCACCAGTTCTAAATATAGACTTTTACATCTGGGCAAAGCAAGAGGAAAATGCCACCAGCAGCATTTGGGAGTAGGGAACCCTAAATCAGAAGCATACCAACCTCATGGTGGAGGTACTGGGTGCAAAGTGGTGGGCTTGTTCAAACTGTCCAATGTCAACTTTTAGCGACACCATAAAACCTGGGGCGGAGATGACCTTGAGCAGCCTGATCTAGCACTGATGCTAGATCTGCTGCGAGCAGAAGTTTGGGCTCTCCAGAGCTCCCTTGCAACCTCAGTCTCTCCATGATGATCTTCTTGTCCTTGCCTGGGCTTCACAAAATGTGAAGTGTAGCTTCATCAGGAGCCACATCTGTGTCTCTTGTGTTTAGTGTGTGGACACTGATCCCACAGGAGGAATGAGGAGGCTGACATGGAATTTGCCACATGCATCTATTTTTTTTCTCTCTTAAACTCCTCTATCTGCAAAAACTAGAAGTCTCTCTCAAAAAAACCCCACCTTCCTATAGCTACAGAAGGTGCTACAGCACCCAAAGGAGGGGGGGAGGCAGGGAAGGACTCAGCGTGGAGTCAAGTCCAACCTCAAATATCAAAAGGCAACTCTTTATAAAACCATGGGCACTATGAGAAAAGATCTGGAGAGTTATTCAAAACAAGACTAAAATACAGGTCAACGCGGGTAAGGCTGGAGCAATAAGAAGGTAGAAAATACCAGGTTTAGAGCTTGATTTCGACATCCCGGTTCTTGTTTTTAAGTCACCCGCAGACCTAAATCACAGAAATCAGCACAAAAGGCATTGGCTGATACTTTTAATTTTTTATTTTTTTTTTTCAGTGGTAAGAAAAGTTTCAGGTAAATGCAGAGCTGTTACCATCAGCCCCAACACGGTATCCTGGGAGATGTGCTACAGGAAACACCACGCTGACAACGTGACTCGCTCTTTTTGTACCACTCTCACACTTACTCCTGGATATTCCCCGTGGATGCTTTCTTTGGAAATTGGGGTCACTTATGCTTTCTTTGGGAACTGGAAATTGTCACCTTGGGGTTAGTGGCATAAGCTTGTCATTAAAATCCATGCATTTATTTAATATCACCCTTTCAAAATGAAATTCTTCTGCAGGATTAAGACAGGTAACACCCCTCTTTACTGTAACCTAGGGCAACTGCTCAGCTTGATTATTTCATCCCAGGGCTCATCTCTCCTAAAGATCACAGGTGCCCTCCAGCTATTTGGGTATTATTTGTCAGCGCTTATAACATGAAGTCTTCTGCTCATCCGAGATTCTTTCTCTGCGTGTCATGCTCTATATTGAACTTTTATTTTTGCTCTTGGAAATCACTCAAACATTCAGAAGAGAAAACAGAGGAACAGATTTAAGGATATTATTTACTCTCAAACTACTCCTTCGTGCTCCAAATTATTTTCATTTAGCATCCACTCAGGCAGCTCATCTAGGTAGCCTTTAAAAGGCTGCGTGTTGTTTATTCTCAGTCATCCAAACAAATTGGCCTGCGGGAACAATTTGTCCCCAAAGATAAGTAAATAACATTTACTAATGGCAGGTAAAATCTCACAGCTTTATTGGTTTCTGTACCAGTCACTGGCTGACTATCTAGTAAAAGACAAACTTCAGTGCAAGTTACAAACATTGTCATTAATATTTTTCAACTCTGTTATTGTAATTAATTGCAATAAGGCTAGATGACATTGTTGATAAAATGGAAAAAAAACCCCAAACCGATAAATAACCCAGTAAGGAGAATTTATATACCTTCTGCCCAGTGATGTCCAAAAGTAAAACACACACAGACACAAGGTATTAAAAACTCTGGACTTTTTTGTTTCCAGACTATGTTGTTTGAACAAAGCCCCTCCTGAAAGCCCCACCTTCCTAGCCCCAAAGCCATCAGGCTTTCAGCAAATCTACATCAGCAAGCGAACACAAGGTAAACAGGTTTTGCTGTCCAAAGTAAACAACTGTTTTTAATACATGCATTTCACTCCATCCCATCCAGGGCACTCCGAAGATGTGACATGGGAGGAGGAGAACGTCCTGCCCGTTGCACCGACCTGCACAGTGCTGAGATGTCTCTCTGGGGAAGGGGTTTTCCCCGGGTGCCACCATCACTCTGCACATAGAAAAGCAGAGCGAGGACACTTTTTTGTCTTTATTTTATTTTATTTTATTTTATTTTTATTTATTTTGGTAGGAGAAGAAAATCTGCCCTGCTTAGTGTCAGCAACCCCAGTACAGGAAAGGGGGTTGTGTGGTCGATAGCGTTCAGCTGTCACACGTAGGAAGTGGTGTGACACTTCCACGTACACAGCAGTTACTGAGACCGCAGCACCTTGGTTTCATCTGGGGACTGAGATGAGTGCAGCAAGCCGGCTGTCTTCCATCCTTACCTCAAAGCAGAAAAGCTCTTTATCTTTTGAACCGAGATACCCAAGTCAGCAAGAGCTGAATTGCAACTGGGTTTTGCTGGCAAAACATGATGGTGTTCGCTTAACTTGCAAACACAGGGGAAATTCTTTATGAGAAATGTCAGACCTGGTCCTTCTTCGACTTGTCTCTGCTCTTATGAAAAAACACCCCGCCGGCTGCAGGAATGGGAGCCAGGATTTCCTGAGCTCTGATCTCAGCTTCGACAAGGACTACCCAAAGCACTGCTGCAAACTCCTAAATCCTCTGCTGCAGCCTCCCGACCTCGATATGACTGACATAAAACACTTGGGAGCTTGGCAGTGTCCCAGGCAGCACAGTAAATGGACATGGAAAGGACAGTTTAGCCCATGACCAACCTCCAGAAAGGTTCAATCCAGAGTACACCATTCCTGGGCACCTTTCTGTCCCATCTACTCACAGAAACGTACTTGTGTAGAGTTGCAGACTCTGCCGCGTGCCTGGGCAGCGCATGTCTCCCTGCATTACCTAACTGCATTAGCTGCTCTTGCTGCTGGAGTTTTAAATTATTTCTTTTTCCTATTGTAAACCCTTAAATGTGCTTGTTACTGAACTTGCTGAAAGGCTGATGTAACGTTCAGCACAACAGCACTTGGAAAAGGAGGTGGTCAGCCTTCCTGTGCTACAGGCTGTGATTCAAGACATCTCCACAATTCTGTAATCGCAAAGAGTTTTTCACATGAGACAGGCAACGGGGAAATAGTACACAAATTACCTCTTTATTTTGTTTCCAAAACCTGCCTTTTCCCTTAGTGAATGATTTTCTTTTTGTTCTTAAAAAGTGTCTGTTTTGGAAGAGTTTTGAAATTGAGGTTTGCAAATGCTTGCAGCTGAACATGTGTGCCTGCGTGCTCGACTTGTTTCCCACTTTAAAATAAACTGCAGTGAGTTCTCAAGTACAAACTTCTCTAGAGAAGCGTGATTATAGGTACAGTAAATCTCAAGCTCTTCATTGACCTCAACATCAGGAGGCAGCATACAGAAAGTAGAAACTAGGTCAGCTTCAAGAGATAAGACTCCTTGTACTGAGCATGCTGGGACTAAATCAGAAAGGCCAAGACATAGCACAAAACTGGAAAATCACTTTTTACGTGTTCTGACCATCATAATGTGACCAGGAGGAACTCAGTGGAGAAGGTAGCTTATTGACAGGTGGCACCTGCAAAGCTGAAAGTACCCAAAAGCAGCAGATACCTTCAACTTGCCTGGGTCTCAGGAACTCTTCTGAGATAATTGAAAATAGCCACTAGAAGTTGTCTTGGGGAACTTGAGCAGGGTAGTAAGATGCTTTCAGATGAAGAAAGGGCAGAAGTCATGCTTATCTTGGAACCTATAGACTGGGAGGATGAACTTCATTTCTTTCTGGAACGATTGATGACACCAACTTCCTGCAAGCACCTGGAAAGTAACAGGACAGAAGGGTTTATCATGACCAGTTTTTATCAAACTAGTCTCATTTCCTCTTGTGACTTCATAACAAACTTTGTGGGTAAGCAAGAGGCAGATTTCATATTGTTTCTCTTCACAAAGACTTTGAGTCACCGCTCCTGTGGCACTGAGAGACAAGAGTCTGAAGCAATTCTTTGGTATATATGTGCGAAGTGCTGGAGTGTTGATCTGCAATGGAGTGGAAGAAAGTAGCCATGGGTTTCTACAAAGTCTGTCCGAGGTCCTGTTCAACATCTTCATTGGTAACTCAGCTGATGAAGGAGACCATATCCTTATTAAATTCACAGGAGGGCTGGGACTATTATACAAAATGATCAAAACAAATAAGAGAAATATTCTGGGGAAAATAAACACAACTTGAAATTCCTATGGGTGGTAGGAGAGCCTTCAAGACTTATTTTGCATGCAGTTGTTCCACTTCAGCCTGCACTGCCTTTCCCACCCCACAGCCACCATTAGAGTTAACAAAGGTCTGAGAAGTAGAATGGATCAGAGTACCGTGGGGTTAGACCAGCCTGGGTGGCTGTCGGAGGGCAAAGCACAACACCGGTATTGTCTATGTCAGTGCTAATCTGAAAGTTATGGTGCCTAAAGCTGCTGGTATCTGGTGGTGATGTGATGCAGGCTGTGATGGTAGTGAAACCTATAGTCCACCATGGTGCAGTACGCAAAGGCATCGTGATAGAACATGTTGGCATGAGCTTCCTCAAAGATTCAAATGCCATCTCTAACATCAGCACCAGTAAGGACCCAGCTAGAGCAGCAGACTGAGTTTTGGGCACCTTATGTCAATGAAGTGAGTCAGTCGGGAGGAATCTGGGAGTGAGAGATCTTCATTTGGAAAAACACAACTCGTGATGAACAACTGGAAAATATATTACTTTTTAAAAGGAGAATCTGAAGGCTGAGCAGCAGGCATCAGGTAAGCACATGGTTTCTGCTCTCCTTGCCCATGCTGGATGAGACAACCATGGATTAAACTAAGCAAGACTCAGGGCACTTCAGGTTAGACATTTAGGGAGGTTTATTTAACTTTGCAGGTCCTGGAATAGCCTCTCTGGGAAGGTGTTGGAGTCTCTGGGATGGGACATCCTTCAAGTAAACCTCAAGCATAATTACTTCTGGGGCGTGGTTGGGAAATGCATGGGACGATCTTTGAGGTCAGCCACCTGTCTCTGCCTCCAATCTTACGACTGTGCTTGAGTTTGCCACTGATATACTGTGTGCCTGAGATCAAATGACTCAGTTTTTTGGAGATGTTTTCCTCCCACCACTAAGCCATAAAACTGAATCTTGCTCTGTCACATGAAAATTAGTAGCTAGTGAAAATGTGGCCTCAAGGTGTGAAAGACTCCACCACTGCCTGACTAAACAACATCTGATATGCTTCTGGCTGACATCCTTCCAAAATGATAAAAAAATGTACAATTAATCCCTGTCAGTTTCTTTCAGCTTAATGTCTCTTCAGCTGCCATTATGACCCTGTAGATTTGGTCTTTAGCCAAGGGAAATGAAGACAAGTCTTCCCTGAAGTGCTTCAGCTTGATTGCATCTCTCCCAACAGCAATGATGAAGACATTTTTTTGCTGTCCCTGAGCCTTCTGGGGAACGTTCAGCAATGAAGAACAGTTCAGGGTCAGAGCTCCTTTCTTCTTTCATTTTATCCAATCTTTTAACTGTCTGGATCTGCCAGAGACACCACTTCTTGGTGCCACATTCATACCTCTTTTCTTGAACATGAGAGACCATGGTGGGTGAGGAAGACATTCCCATTTGCAGGTGGGTACCTCCTGTTAAAGTCCTTTTCAATCACTAATTCACGTGTCATCAAGATTTGACAAGGGCACCTGAAAAAGGTGGTCCCGTAACTAGACATAGCAGAGGTCTCAGCTGGAGACAGTTTCTAGGAAATGTATCTTTATATCCCAGAGGCCTCCAGTGAGTTCCTCTACTTGCAGAGGGCAAGAGGATAATAAATGGGACCCAATGAAAGGGGGCTGGCCATTTTTTGCCAGCTGACAGCAATCAAACCACCTGATTCAGTAGCTCTATGTTGAAGTGGCAACACTTAGAGACACCCTGAAAAGGAGCCACAATCCAAACAACAAACTCGTGGCAGTTCCCTGACCATCACAAGGCAGGAGGTTCCTGTGGGACTTTAGGACCTCACATATGGGAATCTGGACACTTCTGTCATCTGCATCTGATCCCAGGTCAGCATCCCCTAGTGATGTGCCCAGAGTGGCACTACAGAAGAGTACAGGAAGAGAATCTCCCATCTTCATTTTGAGCTGAGGTTGAGGCTCTGCAGAAGGCTTGGGAGGCACCGGAGCAACATGAGATACAAACCTTCATCTGTCTATAAAATGTCCCCTGGTCTCCATTCAGCCTTTTCTTCTTCCCTTTGAATGGTCTTATTCTGCCTCTCTTCTCCTCCTGGCTTCTCTGAACCTCACAGTGCTGTCCTCCTCCCCTCCTCCATCCCTGCCCCAGTCCCCCTATAGCCTTGGCTTCAGTTTCACTATCTTTAACCTCACCGTGTGTTTACTCATATATTAGATATACTATTAATATAAAGACCTTAATTTGAATCTCATACATCTACGTATAGCAGAGAACAGAGATGCTTCTACATGATCTGTGTTCATCAGGTGCATGATAGGCAGGTAGCTGTGACTTAATCAAACAGAACAGTTTCAGAATGTCCAAAACCATCACTAGCTGCATGATATTTATTCTCCTGGTACTGGTGGTCCTGTCTGCTCTCCTGCCTTCCTTGTGTCAAGAACAATTTTTGTAATCACTAGATCCTCTGTTTCCTACCAGGTGGATGGAAGGGAAATGAAGGCTCTTCTCTCTGAACAAAACCTCTATTGCAACTGAAGTTGTTCCTTTGGCTTTCCCCCAAACTGGATATCTAACACAGGCCGTTTCTCTGAGTTCCATTTCTCACCGATCAGAGACGAGGTCATGAGTGCTGTGGGTCATCCTTGGTCTCCAGGCATTCACTACATGTCCCCCAGATGACATTCAGGCCTGTGTTTAGGGGTTTGACTTGTCCCCATGCCAGCACCAGCACCCCAGATGTTATTGCTTCCAGCTGTCTGTCCTGACAGAAGTTATCTCCTTCAACACAGACCTTGTGGGGAGGAGAAAAGCAGCACTTCAGGTGACATCCAATTCATGAACATTTCCTGAATCTGAAATAGCTACCCTGAGAGACCAACGGAATCTGTTTGCACTTTTTTTGACTTTGAGCCTCAGCCTTCATTCTTCTGGAGGTGGAAGGTCCGGGACAAAACGACCATGGTTGCCCCTCTTTGTGGTGGGCCAGCATAAGCAGATTTGGGCTCCAGCTTTTCTAGAATGATCCCAGTCCCAAAAAAAGTCAAGATAATTTTAACCTCACAGCATTCATTTCTACCCCCTTCCTTGGGTGTCTGTTTCCATTTAAATACATTTAAACAAAGAGAAACGAGAAAGGGAAAGGAGAAGAGTTCAGGGAGGGCACCAATGGGCAAGAGGACAGCTGTGTTTCTGGGACAGTTATTGAGGAAGAAGACCGGAAAGTGGTTGCACTTAACGTTTTGAGGAAACAAAACAGCAATGTAGGCGCTGCAAAAACCACAAAGACCTTCAGGAAGGAGGTTTTGGAGGAGGAAACAAGAGTGGATGCCACGAGCAAAAGTGGAGTCCCAAGGACCCAGGCACTGGGAGAGAAAGCTTTCCTCCAGTGTGCAGGATGGGTTAGCTCAGGAGGTAAGTGAGGTCAATGCTTATTTCCCTCCCTACACTTGAAAGTATTAGTGACAATGGTGAAAAGGTGGATTAAAATGAAGGCAAGCTTGGGTGTCCAGGCAAGAAGGCACACAACCCCTTGTTTCCCTCAATTATCCAAGACCCCATTTGGATAACGGGCAAAGTAACGTTGTAGGACTCACTGTGCAGCATTTGAGTGTAACCAGACTCGTGCACTCCTGCTAATATTTGGCCCTCAAACCCAGAAAGGTTGCAAGGAGTGGCAGCTGGTGGACAGCAGTGCTTGTTGGATACCTCCAGTCCCAAATATCCTCACCCCCTGGTGATTAAAGCACCATGGGGCGAGGGTGAGGACATGCATGACAGAGGTGAGGTTCAGAAGATGCTGAGATTTGAAGACCAAAGCCTCATGGAGGAACAGAAGGCAGGGAACCCACAAACCTCTGCAGGGGCTGGACTGTGTGAAAGGGAAACTACTGCATCTGTGTAAGGTGGTTTCTCACTCAGAGGTGGGGGAACCATCTGTTTGTAAATCACTTGCTGGGCAAAGAGTGTAAATCATCTTCTCAGAGGGTGGCACAGAGTTATTTGTTTGACTTGGGCTGATTTGCTGCTGGGAGAATATTCCCAGCTGCCCCAAACATGGGCTGCTGATCTTCCGCTTCTGGGGTGGAGGCAGAAGAAACGGGCTCACTTATTTTCTGATTCCTGGAAAGCATAAAGAGGAAGGAGGGTTTATTTTCTCTTCTCCTTTCCAGAAGAGAGACCTTGCGCATGCACGTCTTTTTGAGGAAAGAAAGCTCCTTTCCACATGGCCCACATCTTGCCCAGGGAGGAGGAGAGCTATTCATTTTTATAGAGTCATAGGATCATAGAATGGTTTGAGTTGGAAGGGACCTTTGAATGTCACCTAGTTCCAACCCCCCTGCACTGAGCAGAGACATCTTCAACTAGAGCAGGTTCATCTTCAACTAGAGCAGGTTGCTCAGAGCCCCAGCCAACCTCACCTGGAATGTTTCCAGGGATGGGACATCAACCGCATCCCTGGGCAGCCTGGGCCAGGGTCTCACCACCCTCAGTGTAAACAATTTCTTCCTTCTCTCCAGTCTAAATCTCCCCTCTTTTATAGTTTAAAAGCATCACCCCTTGTCCTGTTGCAACAGACTCTGCTAAAAAGTCTGTTCTCATCTTCTTACAGGCCCCTTTAAGTACTGAAAGGCCACAAGAAGATGTCCCTGGAACCTTCTCTTCTCCAGAATGAACACTCTCAACTCTCTCAGCCTGGCCTTCCAGCCAGAAGGGTTCCAGCCCACAGATCATTGCTGGGGCCTCCTCTGGCCCTGCTCTAACAGGTCCATGTCTTTCTTACGCTGTTCTTCTTCTGCAGACATGCCCAGAAATTGTCCTCAAAGCTCCACCAGCAGCCCCAAATGCACACAGTGGGAGCCCACAAAAATGGGGCCTGTCCAGGAAGGAGGAGAAGGGATTTGTAATTCCGCTCCCTAAATCTCTCCTGCCCCAGTCCTTCCCAGAGCAGTCTACAGAGCCAGTTATTACAGCACCATAACAGAGACAGGGGTCACCAACCGACTGACATAACACCACGTTGCAAGGAATTTTCAGATGCTTTTTGCCTCTGGAATGCTTCCGAGAAAAACACAAAGGCATGACCATCACCTTACATGCATGAAAGGTTGTGACAAAGGTCTGTGGTAGTTGGGTTCACTTCTGCACATGGGAAGAGGGTGACTTTTGAGAGGTAGCAGTTGTCTAACACGCTGTCCCTGCAGCATCGCCTCAGTAGGATTCAGACTCTTGAACTCCTGTTGATACTCAATGGCCAACACAACCCTCAAGAGCAAATACCGGCCATGGATGGAAAGTGGAGGGAAGTTTTCCTGCCCGTGTTTTCTGAGCTAGAAAGAGCTTCAGTCATGCATGGGAAACTTGCTGACTGCGAGCACGTGGGGCCACCAGCACGGGTGCTTACGATGAGAAAGTGAGAAGTAGAAGCTGGGAAAGCACATGACCATTTCTTACACCTAAGTGAGACAGAGCAGTGAATTCTCCTTTTAAACAGATGCCCTGGTGCAGTCAGGGGGTGGGAGCAGCACAGGGCCTCAGAAAGCTGTTCTGATCTGCCCAGCACTGGCACTGAGTGAGCAGCTCCTGGGCATCGCGCCCGGCCACCTCCTACTAGACAGAGCCCTGCCTGGTGTGAGGTGAGGGCAGGAAGGTGCTATGCCAGGCTGCTCCAGATCCCTAATCCCTTTTGGGAGGGACTTCAGTGCGAATCTGCCCATTTGAAGGGAAACCATCGTGGGGAGAAAGCAGCAGTGCTCAATTTCATCAGGGCGTGGTTGTCTGTAGGTTTCTGTTGGGCTGTATGGCATGTGTTTAAATCCAAAGGACCTTAACTGCAGGTACCAGCACAAACAAGCACTGTGCATGAAAGAGCATCAACTGCAGCTCTTCACCTGAAAAACGACCCATTGGACTAGTTTTTTTCTTCTCTTTTTCTCCCACATAAAAGCGACATGTGAGCAGACATGGTGTGCAAGTGGATCTATCTAGTACAAGGTCAATCAGCTTAGTCCTGGCTGAATTTTTCACATCTTCTCACATTTGCAAGATCTGACTCACCCCTGGATAACAGTAGTCAACAGTAGGAACAAGACCCAGGTGCCCTGATGAAGAGCAGAGGATAAAAATCTAACCCGTCCCTAAAGCCTTCTTAGAGCTGTCTATAAAATGAACTTCATCTGTGTTTCATTGGTTGGATTAAATGACTCTCGCCCTTCAGTTCTGGGTTGCTGCTGCAAGTTGGGGTCCCAGCAATGAAACACAACAGTGGAGCTGAACATGTGAAGGCCAGACATTTAGTTCTGCTGCCCAGAAACCTCATTAAATAATCAACCAACCAAACAAACAAAAAGAAAACAGTCAACCAAACAAGATGAGCAGAGGAGTGGCAAAGCCAAATGAGTTGATGCAGGAACTGAACTGAAGGAGACAGATAATGAATCTGTGTCTCTTGGACTCACAGAATGGCTGAGGTTGGAAGGGATCTCTGGAGGTCATCTAGTCCAACCCTTCAGTGAATCATCTTCAGATGATTCATTCTTTCTTGGGTAAGGCCCAGGGGAGCAGCTCCAGATGCAACATAAAAGTAGAGAACAAGTCTCGGGGTACAGCTTGCAGAGGACATGTTAACATCCAAATGCTGTTCTCTGTCCTGAGGTTAAATGCAAGCCAATGGAAAAGCTGTCCCCATCAGCTCTGCTGGCCTCACCCAGGGTTGCTAAGTCTGATAGAACTAAAATATTTTTTAAACTAAAAGAGGAGAGATTTAGACTAAATCTAAGGAAGACATTTTTTACACTAAGGGTGGTGAGACCCTGGCCCAGGTTGCCCAGAGAGGTGGTTGATGCCCCATTTCTGAAACCATTCCAGGTGAGGTTGGACAGGGCTCTGAGAAACCTGCTCTAGTTGAAGAGGTACCTCGGCATATCTGAGAAGTCCACACAAGCCCAGCAGATACAATGCAGGTTGCATGGAATCTCATGACCATCTCTACTGTCAGATGGAGGCCAGAGAAATCTAAAATGTCACAAGACAGCTGTATATAGGCAGTTAAATCACATCCACGTGTCCTTTCCTGAATATAGTGAGGCATGGAGATACCTGTTTAGCAGGTCTTTGTCCCTCCTGTTACTTTCACCCACTTCCTCTCATACTGAGGTGGACCAAGAGGCCTCTTACACTGGAGTAGAAAGCAAGGGCATTCTCTGATGACTGATGTTTGTGTCCTTAAATCTTCTCTGGTGGCAACCAGAGCAAGAGCCTTTTCAACAGCAGTCCTGCCTGCTGTCTGGTGCCCCATGGGTTACTCAGCATGGGGACCAAGAGACTTCAAGGGCTTGGTTTGGCTGATGACTTGAGTCCATTAGCCATGGTGACACAGCCCTTGGGATGTGTCCCCTGTGCAGGGGTCTGCCAGGACAGTATGGTACCACAGAACCAGTTTTTGACCTGCTCATTCTCAAAGAACCAAAGGGTTCAGACGTCAATTTCTGAAAAAAAAAAAACCAACCCCAAACCAAAAGAACAACCAAAACCTACCAAAAAATAGCAGCTGCACTTGTTTTTGCTGCAGGAAGTTCTCACTAACGGGGAGAAAGGACAGTTCCTTTTAAAACCAAGACATTCATTAGCACTTCTTGTTCTCCGCTTTGCTGTCACCGTTGGAGCCATCACAATATCGCGTCCTTTTTTGTGCCTGTCATCTGGGCTGCTGCTGCTCCAGTGGACAACGTCACTCTCTGGAATTACAGGGACTTCCACCAAATGCAACACTATTTTTTTCTTGCAGTCACTTTTTTTTTTGCCTTGTCCCTGTCTTCCCGGGTGAGTCATTTTGCCTTGATGTCCCTCCTTCCTCACCCAAATTACTGCTGCTGGCAGTGATTTTTAGCTGTTGAGCTGAGGATGTAACAACAGCTAATATTTTATATCTTGTTTCCAAGCCAGCATTAAATAGCAGACAAACAAACCCATCTCCTCACTCTAACGATATTTTATGCACCATGAATCTGCTACCACACCCCCTTTGCTGGTGGTGCTCCTTCCCCTCCATGCTTAGCTGCTCTCCCAACTAGCTCTGCTTTGGCCATACATTTGAAAGTGCCACCTGACAGGACCAGTTTGAGTGTCTCTGTTGAGAATTCATCACCTTGGGCTGGGACTGCATGGGCTTTCCCAGCTCTCTCTCACACTGTAGAATCACCACCTTCAGCTGAATAAATACCCACCAAGCCCTGGACCCCAGCTCTGCATGGCTCTGCCACAGCTCAGCTCCATGTGTGTCTGATGCTAACCAGCAAGAGAAAGATCTGGAAGCATAAAACTCCAAACCACAGTTATTTTTTCCACAGCACGACAGAATTAAGATTTCTGTCATTGTAAGGTTTCTGCTGAGTATTTAACCCGACTGCAAGGGAATGGTCTCGCTGGTGGCTTCCCATGGAGATGCCCTCAAGAAGCATCCACAGCTGTGCCTGTCCCATAGTTCACATGACCCTGGGCAACGGCCGCTGTGCAATGTGCTGGGACCAGAGGAAGCATCTTCCTCCCATTTTCTGAGAAACATCGTTTCTGATCATCCAAGCTGATAGTGATTGTTGTCTTGCGTCTTCTGCTGACATCCCTCCTTTGCCCAGAAACCCATAGGCACCACGTGCATCCTTCTGCCCCGTCTCCTGCAAAGGGATCATTGAAGTTTCCCACGAGTGAGCTCCTCTGGTATGGTCTAGATAACAAAATGACCTAAAATTTCTGGGATTGAGAAAAAACCCAGCAAATTCACCTCTATTCTGTTAGGTTGGCAGAGAGCTATAGACTTGAGCTGGCCAAAGCAGCAAGCCCTGGCATTTCCTGGCTGCATGACCTGCTATGAAAGAACTACAATGGTTGAGGCTTGTACTGACATGGGCAGAGCTCCAGCAGCAAGATTTGTTATTGAACTAAACTCCTGGCAGCTGCTGGTGAATAGGTTAGAAACACAGAATCATGGAATCATTTTGGTTCGAAGAGACCTTTATGATTATCGAGTCCAACTATTAACCCAGTACTGCCAGGTCACCACTAAACCACGTCCCTCAGCACCACATCTACATGGCTTTGAAACCCCTCCAGGCATGGGGGCACCACCACTGGCCTGGGCAGACTGGGACAGTCCTTGACAACCCGTGTGGGGAAGAAATTTTTCCTCCTGTCCAACCTAAACCTCCCCTGGCACAACCTGAGGCCATTTCTTCTTGTCTACCACTTGTTCCCTGGGAGAAGAGACTGACCCCACCTGGCTCCAGCCTCCTGTTAGGGAGCTGTCAAGAGTGAGACGGTCTCCCCTGAGCCTCCTTTCCTCCAGGCTGAACAAGCCCACGTCCCTCAGCCGCCCTTCACCACACTTGTGCTCTAGACCCTTCTGCAGCTTTGTTGCCCTTCTCTGGACACGCTCCAGCTGCTCAATGTCCTTCTTGGAGTGAGAAGCCCAAAACTGACCCCAGGATTCAAGGGGTGACCTCCCCAGTGCCCAGTGCAGGGGATGATCCCTGCCCTAATCCTGCTGGTCACACCAGTGTTGACACAGCCAGGATGCTGGGGGCCTTCTTGGCTACCTGGGCACATGCTGGCTCATCTTCAACTGGCTGTTGACCAACACCCTTAAGTCCTTTTCCACTGGGCTTTGTTTGACTTTGTTTCAAAGGCTGACTTTGTTTCAAAAACCTCTTGGAAGCAGAAGAGCACAGGAGAAATTTGCAGGAGGTATTTATTTCTGAACATGCTGGGAAATTATCCTGATCTGCAGCTGATAAAACACTTGGGGGGAGCTTTCCCCAGAGATGTGGATGGGCTTGATGGTGGGCTGTGGCCAAGCCAGCCCTATAGAAGAGGTCTGGGCGTAGGTGGGGAGAAGCCCAGTACACAGGGAGAGGAGGGGAAACCTCCACATCTCTAGGGCTAAAGAGGGAAATTACTTTTTTCGTTTCCCATTTTCACAAAGAAGAATATCTCCAGGTCCCAGAGCAGCTGGTTTGGAGACCAGCCTCCTCCGTGGGTGGTGTGGTTTCCGTGAGCATGTTCTGCGTGTTCCCCAGGGTGCACTGACCGGCAGCACCACCAACGCTGAGCACAGACACCACGGCTGTCCCTCCAAGGGCAATCGTGGAAGCATAGAATCATTTCAGTGGGAAGAGACCTTTATGATCAGGCTCAACCATTAACCCAGCACCATTAACCCAGCCAGGACACCACTGAACTATGTTCCTCAGCACCACATCTACATGGCTTTAAAATTCCTCCAGGGAGGGGGACTCCACTGCTTCCCTGGGCAGCCTGGGCCAGGTTCTGACAACCCTTTATGTGAAGATTTTTTTCCTCATGTCCAACCTAAACCTCCCCTGGCACAACTTGAGGACATTTTCTCTTGTCCTATCACTTGTTACCTAGGAGAAGAGACTAACCCCCACCTCGCTTCATATAGGTTCAAATCTGGGACCCTGTCCCCTTCCTGACACCTCATGCCTCTACTGCACCCCACCCTTGTCCTTACACACCCAGTCCCTCCAGTTAATCCATCCCAGGAGGGTTTTGCTCCTGGCAGGGTGGTGGCAGAGCATGCAGTCCCCAGGAGCATTGCGCATCTCCTCTGCAGTTCTTCAAGTCCCCAGCTGACCCCGTTGGCCATGAACCTGCTCAATGGAGTGTCCTTGAACCTCACTTCATCCCCACTGCTAATGCCAGCTCACCACTAGTGAGAAGCACTGCAGAGAAGGGATAGGGACTCAGACATTGCCCTGAAGAGTAGTAACTGGTGGATGTGGCCCAGCATCACTTCAACTGCTCCCTTTCCCTGTGGCTTTCATCCACCACCCTGCACTGGAGCTTTGCCCAGCCCAAGGCGAGGAAGGTGTTTCCCTTTCTCCAGCACTCAAAGATGCTCTGGGTGCTTCTGCCTACTGTCCAAATGCTGCCACCATAGCAGCTGTGGTGATGCCAGCAGTGCCAGGCCAGCTCTGCGCACATGGTTCTGCTTCCCTCTAGTGACAACGTGGCCTTACATCAGGAGAAACAAAGGTTGTGGCACAGCTCCTCCATCTGCAGAGATGGCTTCTCTTCCCTTTGGCCTGTGGAGACATGGCCCTTGGGCTTGGAGCCCTCACTGCATGCCCCAAGGACGTGGGATGGGAGCACCTCCATCCCCATTGAGTTGTGTAGAGCTTGACATGAAGGATTCTGTGTTCACATGAATGATCTCCATTTCTCCTCCCATGCCGTCTGTCCATGCCTGTTCCTGGGCAGTCTCTCCTCCAGCACAGCTCTGGGATGGTTTTGTCCATTGGGGAGGGTGAACTGGGAAACGCTGATTTTGAGAGGACCTGCACAGGAGACAGTGAGAGATGTGACCCCTTCACACCCACGTATGAGCCCAACTCCAAATAAAGCCCTTCAACCATTTATGCCCGTGTTCCTTTTCCTGTGATGGTGTCATGGAGCAGCTATGAGGAGATGGGTTAGGGTGAAGCAGGGACAGAGCTGGACTCCAGTCTAGTGGCTTCTTTTTTTGGATAAAATACCCCAAACTCATTACCAAATCATGGGTCATTGCTCGTTTGGCTTCTCTATGTAGGGTCTCTCCTACAATGGCCAAAAGAAGACATGTCCTAATAATAAATCCATGCCTTCTGCAAGACACAATGTCTGCAATGCCTCTCTATAGATGTTTTTACCCCAAAGCTTCTTTGCATGAAGCATTTTCCTCAAGAAATCTATTTCTCTCCACAATTTTTCTTGGCTCTCCTCATCACTGGACATCATGTATTCACATATTCACAGCTGTAACATCTAGACTGCTCCTCAGGGATCTCTGAATGCACTTCCTATTAAATTTTAGCCATCCTCCAAGGTTGTTCCATGATCCAAACCATGATCCTAATGTCTATTGGCTCTGTGATGCTCCACGCATACCTCATCCCATCCCCCCAAAAAGGTTCTTGTTGCTTAGGGGGCTTTGTATCCTGGTCCCTGTAAACACTTGTCACGCAGCAGCACCCAACATCATCTCCTGTGCCCAGGGTAGCTCAACACTTGCAGCCCACTTTTCTTTGCGTGAAACTCCTTGTTCTCCCATCACTTGGGCACAGGCACCCAGATCTGGAGGGAGCATCTCCAGATGCTCAATATCCCCGTGGCAGCCCTGCAGCACCTTTGCTCGGAGGACACGCTCATGACTCACTGCTCCTGGTGCCTCTTGTAGCCAGGCCCCACCACCACGTCTTGCTCACCAGTGACTTATCTGCTCGCTCAGGTTGACTCCCTGCCTTTGTGTCAGCCACTCCTTCATATTTATTCAGCAGGAGACGACTTCCCTTCAGCATATAATTGATTGTTTCTGTCTCCGCTTAATTTTCTGCTTCATCACCGCCTTGTTTCGGGAAAGGGGGCTTTTCAGGGATGTGATTCACTGCTCTGTTGACTTTCCTGCATATTCACTTCATCGGCTGCCCCGTCCTCTCCCCTTTGCCGCCGCTTCCTCCAATTTACCCATTCCTCAGAGAAAATTGATTCACTGTTGAGGTTTATTTCTGGCTTCCAGCTGTCGGCCTCCTCGCAGCTGCCTCGAGCTGGTGTGTTCCTCTCCGCTCCCTCAGTGCTGCATCTCTCCTCCTCCTCCTCCTCATTTTCCTCCTGCTGCTACTCATGAGCAGCCTCCTTCATCCTCTTTCCCTGCTTTCTCCTCTCTGCAACGGTCGGCTATTTTTAATGCGCCTCGACGATGATAAACGCAATCCAGACGGCAGCAGCAAAATGGGGAGAGGTTTTGCACTGCAAAAACCTGAAGGCAGGACGTGTAGGGTGAGCAGGGCTTCAGGGCCAGGTGCTGCCAGCCTCTGGGCGCCAGGTTTAAGGATTGTCACTGGTTCCCTGATTGAGGCTGAGCAGACAGGTCAGTGGGCTCACTCCCATCTGCAAGTATTCACAGAATGCTGAGGCTTGGAACAGACCTTTGGAGATGATCTTGTCCAACCCCCCCCTGCCAAAGCAGGTTCACCCCGAGCAGGGGGCCCAGGGTCACATCCAGGTGAGCTTTGAAAGTCTTCAGAGAAGGAGACCCCACAACCTGTCTGGGCAGCCTGTCCCAGGGCTCCGTGGGTTCACACTCAATAGGCTCCCTTTCCATTTTTATTCTCTCCCGTGTCTGGAAATAGGACAAAAGTCAGTAGCTGTGATTTAACCAACCTGTCACTACGTGCAGAAGGTCTCCTGGGTGCCAGGGTGGCTTTGACCATTGGGCTCAGGTCCCCACTAGATCCAAAGGAGCTGCTGCCTGTGAGTCGGTGAAAACAGCAGTCACAGAGACGTGACGGGAGGGGGGGGGGAAGAGGGGATTTAGGCAGCTTGATGCCAACTGCAGCTCCTAAAACCAAAATGTGGGTCTGTAAATCCCCAGCTCAACTGTTATCTAATCCCAGAGGCGTCTCAGTGCTGCAGATGCCCTCGGCGCGAGGGTGATGCTGGCCAGGCAGAAGGCCATGTCCCGAGCAGTGCTGAGGAGCTCCCCTAATCCTTCCTCCATGTCAAAGCTTCTTGAGTGTACAAACCCATGCAGGGTTTCAGCAGAGAGATTTAGTCCCTGGGTGCTTCTCAGGCCATCCACCCACAGGAACCAAGCCCAGGGCTGGGGGGTGGTGGGCAGATATCAAGCCTCCTCACTTGGGTAACACAGTGAGCTCAAGTTTACCTCTCTGAGAGTTCTTTTTCCAACTTCTCACTCTTAGGCCTCTCCTTTGGAATCTTTCCCATTTTCCAGTCTCCTTTTTCAGTGAGGACCCCAAGCCTGGGCACAGCACCCCTGTGCCTCTCAGAACACGCTCTCCCTGGCTTGGTACCCACTCACGCTACCCCTTAGCTCGAGTGGCGCTTGTGTCTCCCATTTGGATGCTTATTGACCCAAAACCTACGTCTTTTGGGAATTTTCCACTTCTTAGGTCCAGGTGCTCCAGCCTTGGAGCTGGTCCCAGCTCATGCCACCACATCAATATTGCAGCTCAGGTTTACACAGCTGCGGGCACCAGGCGATTCGTCCCTCCCCATTTCACCCAGCAGACAGGCCCTGCTGTGATTTCAGTTCCTTCTGGGGCTGTATGAAACACGCTGAGAGCACAGACCCCATCCCAAGGGGACGATGTCCTGGTTGGAGTGAGAACAGAACTAATTCTGCTCAGTGATTCTACTTTTCAGCTCAGTTCTTCTCCCTCCCTGCCCTGGCTGTAGGCAGCAGTGTGTTTGCACAGGCTGTGGCTGCTCCCAGCACTGAGAACACCCCATGGGCAGAGGCAGTGCCAAGGGTTGGGGTGCAGACCAAGGCCACTGCTGGGGCTTGTGCCCCACGTTGGGGTGCAGAAAGGGAAAGGCGGCACCTGCAGGGAGGGGTGGCCAGGACAGGGGACCCCAAACTGACCAGTGATGGTTTCCATCCCACATACATCATATTCAGCATAAAGCTGAGGGATCAGGAGGGTCCCTCTTGGACCACTTTGCCAGCTTTTCTCAGATCAGCTTTGGTCTGCTTCAGGTTTCTTCCTCGGAGCACCCAAGGAGGACTCTGTCTGTTCTGCCTTCGATCCTGGTCGGTGTGTTTCTGAATCTGGTACCAGAATCCAGCCCCTGAACACAGTTCCCATCTGCTGCGGGGCCCAGTCTGGGACTTTCCCAGAACCTGCTCCACAGCATCAGTGATGGAATTACCACTGGGAGGGTTGGGTTTGGTACTGGTTTTGTATCTATTCCATTTTTATTATTAATATTTTCATTCCCATTTCAGCTGTTCTAGTTCCCTTTTCTAATGGCTGAGTCTCTCTCCCTTATTCCCTTTCTCTGCCCCTCTGGGAAGGGAGAGGGGTTAACAGAGAGCGTCTGTTATAGGTCTAAGGGGCCACCCTGACCCTAAACCATGACAGCAGGCCACGGGGGTGGTCACAGCCTGTCACGAGAATATCCGAAGCCAAGCACCTTCTAGAACCCGGAGTCTGTTACAGAACACACTCTGGGATCTGGAATGCCACAAAAAGAAGCTGCACCCCCTCGGTCTGTCGCGGTCCAGTCTCCACCAGCTTGTGGGGACAAGGCACCAATTGCACCACCTCCTGCTCTCCTCAAGCCCCCGTGAGCTCTGCCCTCAATCCGCACGGACGGGTTTTCTCCACTAGGTTGCAGCATTAACTTTTATTTTTCCCCTCCTTGCCAAATCAAGAAACTGAAGCCTTTTTTTTTGTTGTTGCTGTTGTCACCCCACTGTGCCCCCCTGCCTGGGGCTCCCTGGGGCTGGTGGTGACTCGGGGGTGGTGGGAGGTGGTCAGAGACTCCCCTGGGGTCCCT